>JAVJIF010033177.1:0-220557 GCA_038442645.1 Agave tequilana | reverse complement strand
TTTGTTAGCCCAAGAGGTTACACTCTCCAATTGTTTTTGTGTTTTGATGATGACAAACCAAATTAGTGCTATTTGGTACTAATGATTTTGTTTAAGATAAGTTTCAGGTTTTGTACCATGTTTAGAGTTCATTCGCTTCGCTGTTGCAAAAACTTCTAAGTTCCACATAGCAATGAAGGCAATTTGCTCATCAAGGAAGGATCATAGAAGAGAAGGCACTAGCAAGGCATTGGATGGCTCAAAGACGTGAAGATTGCTCAGAGGTCCTTAGGTTTTGTATTTTTAGTTTTATAGCTTGTTAAAGAATAGAGATTAGGTTTGAAGCTCAATCACACACGTTTTTGCGCATATACTATTTCTTAGTTTATTTCCTATAAAATATACAAAAATATTTTAGTACAAATCTTCTACAAATTTCTTTTTATGTTACATACTGAATTCCTGTTTAAAATAGTTTTGTTAAAATATTTTTCTTCTCAAAATTCTGTCTTTATTTCGTTTTCTGACCTGATCCGGTCGACCGGCAGTCTACCGACAGTCGACCGAGTCTGTGTCAGGCTGGTCCGGTCGACCGGACCAGTCGACCGAGGTCCTGGCAGAATGCACGTATCCGTGTGCATGTCTGTCGGTCGACCGGGGCAGTCGACCGATATTTATTTTTGAGTCACAGTTTGTATCAGTCGACCGGGTCGGTCGACCGATAGCCTGTAACGGTCGGAATTTTGTACTACCGGTCGACCGGCCCGGTCGACCGATGTAGCCGTTGAACAGTAACGGGCAGATTTTTAAGAGCTGTTTATTTTTGTCTTTTGTGTTTAAAAATTCGTTTAAGGATATATTTTGATCTGATTACCTCCTAAACATCAGTAAATATGTTTTATCCCTAAACCCTAGCCCTCTCCTATAAATAGGGGTGTTTGGGGAGAGATTGGTTACAACAACAATTTTCAAGAGAAAAATTCAAAAGTTTGAGAAATTCAAAAGAGCTTGTTTCTTGATTTTTGTGCTAATATTCTCACTCATTTTCTGAATTGGTTTTTGTGATACTCTCTGATTTAATTTTTCTTTTCACCTTACACAAGAGCTTCATTCCTACTCAATATTCTCTAAGGACCTTTGTAAGGGAAGAGATATTTGAAAGAGAGAGTTTGTGGTCTTTTGACTACTCAGAGATAATTTGTACTTGAGCTTTGTGAAACTGGGTACTCCTGTGTGTTGGGTACTGCAGTGATTGTGTAACTGTCTGTGTGATAGTGAAGTAGCTAGAATCCTTCTGGGGAAGGCGGGGAGTAGAGCTGGGTGCTCGAACCTCGATAACATATCCTTGTGTTTGCGATTGGTTTACTTTCTTGCACTCTTTACTTTACTATACTTGCTCTTATTCTTGCTCATCATAATCATTGTCATACTTACTTGTTTGCATTCATCTTGTGATTCTTGTTTGGTGACTGTTGTAGCTTTAATTTTTAAATTGCCCTTTGATTAGCATATTCACCTATTCACCCCCCCTCTAGGTGATTTTCAATTGGTATCAGAGCTTGGACTCTAGGTTTGGCTTAACATCCATAGAGAGATCCTTAAAATATTGCTAATCAACATTTTCATTCATCCATTCATACACTAGTAAATATGGCCGACAACATTAAAACCCCACCTAAATTTGATGGCCTAAATTTTCCCATTTGGAAGGTTAGGATGACTATATTTTTGCAATCACTAGGTAGCTTGGTAGCTAAGTCCTTGACCAAACCCTACATAGCACCCGATAGTGATGAGAGCACTTGGACCGACTTCAACTTTAGAGAATATGAGGCTAACTCAAAAGCTCAAAACTCCCTTTTAACCGCCTTGAATGAGGATGACCTTACACGGGTAATTCATTGCCAATCCGCCTATGAGATTTGGCAACACTTATTGGTCACGCATGAAGGGACTTCACAAGTCAAGAGAGCTAAAATAGATCTCTTGAGGTCCCAATATGAATCATTTAAAATACTTGATGATGAATCCATTGATTGTATGATTACTCGTTTCACTAAAATTACAAATGGTCTTTCTTCCTTAGGTGACGTCATCTCCAACGATCAAAAGGTGCGCAAAGTGATACGAGCTCTTCCTCTATCTTGAGAGATAAAGGCCACCACCTTGAAGGAATTAAACGACAAGGATGAGATGGACATCATTAGTCTCATTGGGAACCTAAAGACCCATGAGATGGAAAAGAAAGCAAGAGAAGAGGTTGCTCCAACAAGGAAGAAGTCCATAGCTTTCAAGTCTTCATCCACTCTTGAAGACGATGATGAAGATGAAGAAGAAGATGAGGAGCTCTCCCTCCTTGTACGAAACATGAAGAGATTGTACCGAAGGAAAAAGTTTAACTTCCAAAGAAAGTTTGAAGACAAAAGGGAGGAAAGAGTTTGCTACAATTGCCGAAAGCCCGGACACATGATAGCGGATTGCCCAGAGCTCAAAAAGAAGATAATTTCCTCCTTCAAGCATAGGAAGTCGGAAGAAAAGAAAGCCTACAAGGCAACATGGGATTCGGAAAGTGAGTCCGAAGAAGAAGAAGCGGATACCGCAAATATGTGTTTCATGGCAAACACACCCAAGGTAAACCCTCAATCTCTTGATGATAATGATGATGATTTGAGTAAGGAAGTTCTAGTTCATGCTTTTGTAGAACTTTCCGAAACTTATGATAACAAGAAAATGGAATGCTTTAAATTACAAAAAGAAGTTGCTTTTCTTAAAAATCAACTTGCTTTGGTTTCAAAAGAAAAAGATGATCTTTCTTCCAATCTTGTTTCTATTCAAAATGAATTCGACGCTTATAAGATTTCTTGTAAGGGTAAAACCCCTATTGTTGATAATGAAGAAATTTCTTCCTTAAAAACCAAAATGGTTGATTTTGAAAAGGTTTTGAAAGATTGTGCTTTTAACACCAAGAAGCTTGAAGAAAAGTTTTCCAAAAAGCACACTTCTCATGTTAAAGATTCTCATGCTAAAATTCCACATGCTCACACTTCAAATAATACTTCTCATGCTAAATCTTTTCATGCTCACAATGCCCATGCTCACAAATCACACACTCACTATGCTTTTAAATATGGTAGAGTGTATAGATGTACTTATTGTGGCAAAAATGGACATTTAGCTAAATTTTGTTATGATAAATTGCATAGTTCAAATAATCTTGTTTGGGTTAATGGCTCTAACCCTCATGGACCCAAGAAAATGTGGGTACCAAAATCAAGTCCTAAAATGTTTGATGTAGGTACACACCAAGGCTCCAAGACGTAGGGAGCGGTGGTACCTTGATAGTGGTTGTTTGAGACACATAACGTGGGATATCAACAACTTCACAACCCTATCAAGGTACATGGAAGGTGGCTCCGTCACCTTCGGGGATGATTCCAAAGGCACCATCATCGGTATTGGTAATATTCAAATTGGTTCATCTCCTATTATAGAAAATGTAGTTCTTGTTGATGGTTTAAAGCATAATTTACTTAGTATTAGTCAATTTTGTGATCGTGGTCTTAAAGTTGTTTTTGATGATTCTACTTGTAAGATTTTTGATGTTAAATCGAATGATTGTATTTTAACCGGTTTTCGTGATGATAATGTTTATATAATTGACATGCTTAATTTAGAGTGTTCTACTAAATGTTTAAATGCTTTTGATGAAAATTCTTGGCTTTAGCATAGAAGATTAGGACATGCATCTTTTGAACATCTTTCTAGAATTAATTCAAAGGAATTGGTGAAGGGTATTCCTTGCTTGAGTTTTGAGAAAGACCGCATTTGTGGTGCGTGCCAACTTGGGAAACAAACCAAGTCTTCCTTCAAACCAATCAAGGATATCATGTCAACTAGACCTCTAGAATTAATTCATATGGATTTATTTGGACCAACTAAAACTAAAAGCTTAAATGGAAGTAGATTTGCATTTGTTTTAGTTGATGATTTCTCTCGTTTCACTTGGGTTTTCTTTTTGCAAAATAAAGATCAAACTTTTTCTCACTTTAAGATTTTTAGAAAAAGAGTTGAAAAAGAAAAAGGTTTTCCGATTTTGAGAATAAGGAGTGATAGAAGTGGTGAGTTTGTTAACCAACTCTTCATGACTTATTGTGATGAAAAGGGAATTAAGCATGAAATGTCTTGTCCTAGGACTCCACAACAAAATGGAGTTGTTGAAAGGAAAAATAGAACACTTCAAGAGATGGCTAGGACAATGATAAGTGAGTACGACCTCCCTCAATATTTATGGGCCGAGGCCGTAAACACCGCATGCTATATATCGAATCGTATTTATTTATGCAAAAATTCTTCTAAAACATCTTTTGAAATGTATCTTTCTAGAAAACCAAATGTGTCATATTTCAAAGTTTTTGGATGCAAATGTTTTGTTTTGAACACTAAAGAGAATTTGGGTAAATTTGATGCTAAGGCTTATGAGGCTATCTTTGTTGGATATTCCTCTACTAGCAAAGCATATAGAGTTTTTATTAGATCTTCACAAACTATTGAAGAAACTATGCATGTTAAGTTTGAAGAGTCTAATGTGGTTGTTGAGAATGTTGTAGAGATTGAACCATTAGGTAAAAGCATGGAGAAACTATCCTTGAATGACTCACCCGCTCAAGAAGATAAGCAAGAACCTTTAGGTGAAGTTCAAGAGGATAATGAGGAAAGCGCTCAACCGCTTCCCAAAGCTTGGAGATACGCTACAAATCATCCTAAGGAGCTCATCTTGGGTGATGCTTCCAAAGGAGTCACAACGCGCTCCAAACTCCATGACCTATGTGGTAACTTTGCTTTCATTTCTCATTTTGAACCCAAAGGCATTCTCGAAGCCGAGACGGACCCATATTGGTTGCTTGCCATGCAAGAGGAACTCAATCAATTTGAGCGCAATCAAGTTTGGCACCTTGTTCCTAAGCCCCACGATAGACCAATAATTGGTACTGAGTGGATCTTTAGGAATAAGTTGGATGAGTCCGGAAATGTCATTAGGAATAAAGCTAGGTTAGTAGCCCAAGGTTACACTCAAGTTGAGGGAATCGACTTTGAGGAATCCTTTGCACCCGTAGCACGGCTTGAAGCCATACGGATAACACTAGCTTATGCATCTTTTAAAAATTTTAAACTTTTTCAAATGGATGTAAAAAGTGCATTTTTAAATGGTTTTCTTAATGAAGAAGTTTTTGTTTCTCAACCTCCCGGTTTTGTTGATCATGTTCATTCCGATTTTGTTTTCAAACTTGATAAGGCTTTGTATGGTTTAAAACAAGCTCCAAGAGCTTGGTATGAAAGACTTTCAAGTTTTCTAATTTCAAATGATTTTATTAAAGGTAAAGTAGACACTACTCTATTCACTAAGCATGTTGATAATGATATTTTAATTGTCCAAATTTATGTTGATGATATAATCTTCGGTTCTACTAATGAAGTTTTATGCAAGGATTTTGAAAAGGTAATGCAACAAGAATTTGAAATGTCCTCCATGGGTGAGCTCAACTTCTTTCTTGGACTCCAAGTCAAGCAATTGCATGATGGGAACTTCATCTCTCAAGCCAAATACGCGAAGGAACTCGTGAAGAGGTTTGGACTTGAAGACGCTAAAGCTTGCAACACTCCCATGGCAACTACAACCAAGCTTGATAAGGACGACCAAGGTAAAATGTTGATATTAAATTGTTTAGAAGCATGATAGGTAGTCTTTTATATTTAACGGCAAGTAGGCCGGATATCATGTTTAGTGTGTGTCTTTGTGCTAGATTTCAATCGTGTCCCAAAGAGTCTCATTTAATTGCCGTAAAACGCATTATTCGATATGTTAAGGGAACGATTGGATTAGGTCTTTGGTATCCGAAAACCGGAGATTTTTCTATGATTAGTTATTCGGATGCCGACTATGCGGGTTGTAGAGTAGATAGAAAGAGTACTAGTGGGACATGTCAATTTCTTGGTAATTGTCTTGTTTCATGGTCCTCTAGGAAGCAAAATTCCGTAGCTCTATCAACCGCCGAGGCGGAGTATGTTGCCGCGGGGGCTTGTTGTGCACAAGTCCTTTGGATGAAACATACTCTCCTTGATTATGATTTGCATTATAAAAATATTAAAATATTTTGTGATAATACTAGTACTATTCATTTAACCAAAAATGCAAATCAACATAGTAAGACCAAGCACATTGAGATTAGATATCACTTTCTTAGAGATCATTTTGAGAAAGGTGATATTGATATTGATTATGTTTCCACCGATTTTCAACTAGCCGATATTTTCACTAAACCACTTGATTTTGCTAGATTTTCGTTTATTTGTGGAGAACTAAATATGTGTATTATTGATTGAACATGTTTATCATAACCCTTTTTGATGTATGACAAAAAGGGGGAGAGTAAGTTACATGGACAAAAATAAGTTCATTTGGTCTTGGTTCCATATGAATTTATATGTTTTATGAGTTTTTGCATTTTAGTTTAAATTGGTATTTAGAGCATATTATTGTTTGTTTCAATTGGTTTCAATAATTGGTGCATCATTTCAATTATTGGTATCTAGAGCATATTATTGTGTTTTTAATTATAGCATAATTTGAGGGGGAGTTTTCTCCTCCCTATATTTTTGTTAATAGCCTATTTGTTTTGTCATCATCAAAAGGGGGAGATTGTTAGCCCAAGAGGTTACACTCTCCAATTGTTTTTGTGTTTTGATGATGACAAACCAAATTAGTGCTATTTGGTACTAATGATTTTGTTTAAGATAAGTTTCAGGTTTTGTACCATGTTTAGAGTTCATTCGCTTCGCTGTTGCAAAAACTTCTAAGTTCCACATAGCAATGAAGGCAATTTGCTCATCAAGGAAGGATCATAGAAGAGAAGGCACTAGCAAGGCATTGGATGGCTCAAAGACGTGAAGATTGCTCAGAGGTCCTTAGGTTTTGTATTTTTAGTTTTATAGCTTGTTAAAGAATAGAGATTAGGTTTGAAGCTCAATCACACACGTTTTTGCGCATATACTATTTCTTAGTTTATTTCCTATAAAATATACAAAAATATTTTAGTACAAAATCTTTCTTCTACAAATTTCTTTTTATGTTACATACTGAATTCCTGTTTAAAATAGTTTTGTTAAAAATATTTTTCTTCTCAAAATTCTGTCTTTATTTCGTTTTCTGACCTGATCCGGTCGACCGGCAGTCTACCGACAGTCGACCGAGTCTGTGTCAGGCTGGTCCGGTCGACCGGACCAGTCGACCGAGGTCCTGGCAGAATGCACGTATCCGTGTGCATGTCTGTCGGTCGACCGGGGCAGTCGACCGATATTTATTTTTGAGTCACAGTTTGTATCAGTCGACCGGGTCGGTCGACCGATAGCCTGTAACGGTCGGAATTTTGTACTACCGGTCGACCGGCCCGGTCGACCGATGTAGCCGTTGAACAGTAACGGGCAGATTTTTAAGAGCTGTTTATTTTTGTCTTTTGTGTTTAAAAATTCGTTTAAGGATATATTTTGATCTGATTACCTCCTAAACATCAGTAAATATGTTTTATCCCTAAACCCTAGCCCTCTCCTATAAATAGGGGTGTTTGGGGAGAGATTGGTTACAACAACAATTTTCAAGAGAAAAATTCAAAAGTTTGAGAAATTCAAAAGAGCTTGTTTCTTGGTTTTTGTGCTAATATTCTCACTCATTTTCTGAATTGGTTTTTGTGATACTCTCTGATTTAATTTTTCTTTTCACCTTACACAAGAGCTTCATTCCTACTCAATATTCTCTAAGGACCTTTGTAAGGGAAGAGATATTTGAAAGAGAGAGTTTGTGGTCTTTTGACTACTCAGAGATAATTTGTACTTGAGCTTTGTGAAACTGGGTACTCCTGTGTGTTGGGTACTGCAGTGATTGTGTAACTGTCTGTGTGATAGTGAAGTAGCTAGAATCCTTCTGAGGAAGGCGGGGAGTAGAGCTGGGTGCTCGAACCTCGATAACATATCCTTGTGTTTGCGATTGGTTTACTTTCTTGCACTCTTTACTTTACTATACTTGCTCTTATTCTTGCTCATCATAATCATTGTCATACTTACTTGCTTGCATTCATCTTGTGATTCTTGTTTGGTGACTGTTGTAGCTTTAATTCTTAAATTGCCCTTTGATTAGCATATTCACCTATTCACCCCCCCCCTCTAGGTGATTTTCACCATTCCCCAATTCCTTCGGCAACCAGTTCATTTTGGTTGCTGTAGATTATGTCTCTAGTGGGTAGATGCTGTGCCAACTAAGACGAATGACAACAAAGTGGTTGTCAAATTGTCAAATTTCTCAAAGAGAACATCTTCTCTCGATTTGGCACCCCTAGAGCGATAATTAGTGATAATGGATCACATTTCTGCAACAGAGTTTTTGAAGCTCTGATGTGAAAATATTCCATCAATCACAAGTTATCTACTCCGTATCATCCCCAGACAAATGGGTAGGTCGAAGTCACCAACCGACAGATCAAGCTCATTATGGAAAAGACTGTCGGACAAAACTAAAAGGATTGGTCGGTTAAGCTCAATTATGCATTGTGGGCTTACCGCACTGCTTTTAAGACAGTTCTGGGGATGTCTCCTTATAGAATCGTGCTTGAAAAAGCCTGTCATCTTCCAGTAGAGTTAGAACACCGGGCCCTCTGGGCCATTAAGCAACTCAACTTTGATCTGACCAAGGCCGGTAAACTTAGGAGACTGCAAATTTTAGAATTAGAGGAGATACGGAATGAAGCCTATGAGAATACCCGAATCACCAAGAGCGAGACTAAACTTTTCCATGACCAAATCATAACCCGAAAAAACTTTGCACCAGGAGATAGGGTTCTGCTGTAAACTATAGGCTTCATATTTTCGTGGGGAAGCTGAAAACTCGTTGGTCAGGACCGTTCATTGTGCGCACTATTTTTCCACACGGTGTTGTGCTTATTGCAGACCCTAAGAATAACACGGAATTCAAAGTGAATGGGTAAAGACTGAAGCCCTTCTTGACCACTGAGCCTATGACTCCGGATGATAGTGTGCTGACTCTTTTTGCCCCGTCATACACCTAAGCACAACAACTAAAAAAAAATATTTATATGCTTACCCCTTCTACATTCTTTTTGACATTTCTTTCGCCTATTCGTACTTGGCCGGCCCGAGTCCACGAAGACGGTAACATCATTTCTTCACCCTATTTATTGCATTCACTTTTCCATATACATTCATTGAGGACAATGCATTAGATAGGTGTGGAGGGGTGCCAACACTTTTTCTTTCTTCTTTTCTTTTTACCATAAAACAAAAAAAATAAGAGAAAATTTTAGATTGAAAAGAAATTTCATACTCTTTATAAAAATACCAAAAGATTGTAGGAATTACGGGAACCTTATTAATGAATCTTTATTTTTGCCTAAATAAATAAGAAAGATTGGTTTGACTAAAAAGTTAGGAGGGATAAGGAAAATAACTCATACCTTTTATTTAGCCTTAGTAGAATATGCATAACCCACACATACATGCTTGGGATTTAGAGACACAACTCTAAAAAAAAAAAGCTGGATAATTGTGCCTCAAGAAGCATGATTACTCACGCCAAATTTTTTTTCTATATACAATAATGTATAAATAAATCTTGATTTCGTGGCCTACTCCACTTGCATATTTGACCTGGAGGGTGTTTTTCCATCTGGTGCCCTAAGACCATCTGGTTTGGGAGTCATCGGTTTGATACGTGTTACATAAGTGAAGTAGAAAGCCTAATGGAATCAAGAATAATAAGTAAATATTAATAAAATTAAAAGATATTCAAAGTTGAGTTGAAAAATCTCAAGCACATCACACTTACACATTATGCATATCTATCTAAAGCAAAATAAGAGAATGAGTTAGAAGTACAAGATCCTTTCTAAATTTAAAGAAAAATCATAGTTTCTTCTTTTATGAAAGCTAAAGTATAAGAGGACTTATGAGGGTTAAACCTAATTCTTACATCATTCGGTCATTTTTACTTGGATGATTGAAAGTTTTTTTTCATGACAAAATTTTCTAGCAACTAACTTCTTTTTTTTTACTTACTGAATTTTGTGGGTGCAATCCGCTGAAAACCCTCAGGAGACAACACTCCTCCTCTAGGGGAAACCTAGAGGTTTAAAGACTTGTTGCACATGTTCAGTGCAATCGCGCCACCTGCGAAAGTGGTATAATAATTTTCTTATTTTTGTTTTGCTCGGGACGAGCAAAAAGATAAGTGTAGGGTGTGATTAGTCTCTAATTTTGCATAATTTTCATCACATTCTCATATTTATTTCATGTAAATTCTGCTAATAAAACCTTGTTTGCTTGATCTTAGGTCCATGGTGTGCAAATGAAGAAGAAGACCAAAATCACCATTTAATTGGTGATTAAAGGCCTACCAATTAGCCATTGACTTTAGAGTGAAGATTTTGTCAGCTCAGGGTGTCAAATCGCGAATCCAGAAGATCAAATGGACAGGAGACAGTCTGAGCAGCACGCTGCCCAAACGCTGACGCGCGCAGCCCTGTCTTGGCCGCGTTTCCGCGGCCATCTTGGCGCGCGCGCGCCAGTGCTTTGGGGGCATGGGTCACACTGACCCCCCTTTCCCCTGGTGCCTATAAATACCCCCAGGGGTCTTCAGTTGAAGCAGATCCAGAGTTAGAGCAAGTTGTGTAGTCATGTTTCTAGTTGGTAGTTGTTGTTATTGTTCTTCTTCTAGTTTTAAGTTTTAGCCATTAGAGTGAAAGAGAGAGAGTGTGTAAGTGTTGTATTTGAAGGCTGGCAAGCTAATATAAGTACTACTTCTCTTCCTTATTTCAATTTACTTGTGCTTTCGTTTGCTTTTACTTCCTTGTTATAGTGTAAACTCAATTCTCTTTACTTCTTCCTTTTGTTGTTTCTTGTTGTAGTGTAACTCCCTTCCTCTCAACTTCTTTTCCTTTGTTGTTTCTTTTACTTTTATGGCTAACTAACTTTTCCTTAGCATGGCTAACTAACTACTAACCCATTAATTTCTAACACTTAATTGATAACCCAAATGAGTCAATAGTGTCAAACAAGCCTTGTGCAAACAAGAGTTATGACATCTTAAGATGAGGGTTTTAACTCTAATTTACCTACAAGTATTTACTTTCTTATACTTCATGCTTAATGAGTTTTTGATGATCTATGAGTTATGTACTTTACTTGTTATTGCAAGTTAGAGACTTTTCCTTTTAACTTTGCCGATACCGTTAGTGCACTCGTGTCTTCCCTTATTCTCGCCTTCTATTAGATCTTGATAAGGGAATGTCCGAGTTTTTGCCGTGTAAAGCTAAGTTTTAGGATGAACTTTCACTCGATTTCCACGTGAATAGTTCCAATGCACAAGGGTTATGTTCGCCTATGATCCATCGTGAGGCTATCTTCCAAAACTTAGAAATTAGTGGATCACTTAGTAGAAAGTTAGCCATGCGTTTTTACAACTAAGAAAAAATCACTTTTACAAAGCACCAAAACATTTTCCAACAATTCTTAAAAACAAACTTGTTTTCACTTTTCAATTCTTTATTTGGAAACAAGAATTTTCTTTCTCTTCTTGAACTTTGAAGCCGCATCAAGCTTCTATCGCTCTCCCTCCTTGTGGATACGACCCGTATAACTACTTCGCTACTACGGAAGAATCGCAAAAGCAGTAACATCAACCCACACTCCTTTTACATATTCTTGTACTTACTTTTTGCCGATCATTAAGCATACATCCTCAAATTCTCTTATGAAGAAATAGGCATCTTCGGACTCTAAGCCATGGAACTTAGGGAGTGTGTTGATGAACTATGGCTTAAGCTCAAAGTTATGTTCACCAAACTGATGAAAGTTGGATACAGGATGGAAGTAAGATTCTAATCGGATAGACCTATCCTACAAAGATGTCGGTTGAGCCATAACCGAATCTGGTCTTGGTTCGAACTTGAGTGGTGATGTGTTCTAGTTAACCTAGATGAATTAGGATCTCTTGACCACACTTGCATACACAAACACAATAACAAATAAGTTCACCAATTGTCAACAAGAGGAAACAATCAAGCCTAGTCTAAGGTAACCTTGACCTACACAACTCCTAACTGGTTGATTATCCACAGGAGGTATAATGCAGACAGACTTTGACCACAAAGCTAATCAGCCAGGTCAGGGTAAGATTGGTGGGAGGTATCTGCGCAAAAAGTGACGAGCCTAATTAAGCCAAACCACCAGCCTTCCGGGTTTCTCCCCTCAATCCCTGTCCTTAAACACTGATTTGGCAGGAGTCAAATTCTAACACCTTCCTTCTTAGGATAATCTCCTAATGAGTTCGAGATGTCCCTAAGGCTAAGGTCTATCAGAGTTTAAGTTAGGCTTAGGCTGTGCATGCTTGGAGATGGTTTGTGGGCTAAGGAAGGGTAATGACTTCCCCATCTTATCTTATTTTGGGTTTTGCCCTTAAAATTGATTATGCAGAGTATGCAAGATATAGAAAAGTAACATTCACAAGCAAATATCACTCAAAAATATTGCCTATACTATATGCTATGCATACATACCTTGTCTCCAGCTATCTTCAATAGTAATTGTAAAAGAAACGTAATTAGACAAATGCCTAGAATGCAAGTCTAAACGTTTTTTCAGCAATTGGCAATCAATCAGATTACTGTTGGATTAAAAACAGGGAGGTTGAATATCAGATATAGCAGAAATAATACACAAAAGCTGTATTTTTGCGAAGCGATATGTCTGCACAAAAGAGTTTTTAGTAGTCTAAAAATTTGAAGCTTTTGCGCTACAATTTCTTGAAATTTGTTTCCTACTTTCGAGAGTAGGGGTACAGAATAGCAAGTCTTCTTCTACAAGGCTTGAGCGCTAAATCTGATTCCTTGACGTCCTTGAAATAAGACACCAAACTTGTTAGAAAATAATTACACTGTTCCCTCCCCAGCAACGTTGCCAAAAATTGATTGCAAATAAAAACAATGAGAATTACCGTCTAGCTTCGGGCTAACGGGTCGTGTCCATGAGGAGAAATGCGATAGAAGCTTTTTGATGAATTGTTAAATAACAAAGAATGGTGTTGGTATTTTTTTCTTTTTTTTATATTGAAAAAGAGAATGGAGAGTAAGGAAATGATTAAAAGATAAATTGAAAACTTAGAGAAGGCTTTGGAAAAGGTGATCTTTAAAAATGATGAAGATTGTTTGGTTGCTCTTAATATAGAAAAAAGATCTGGGCTCACTAATTTTCTACTCAACTACTTACTTATCTCAAGAACATTTTAGTGCATCACTTTTATCATAGGCAAAAACCTTTAATTTCTTTTAATGTCCAAGTAAAACAAATAAGATGGTTTTGATTTAAATCTTAAGCCCTTTCTTAACACATCATTAAAAAGAGCATGTCAAACCATCAAGCGCGAAGAAGCAAGCATGGAATAAAAGCAATTTAAAGATATTTGTGCTTTGAAAGTTCAAGTTTAAAAGAAAAGCATCCTCATGAGCTTTTAAGAATAAAGTTTAACTCAGACATTATTATGATTCAAGAGAGTTGCTTTTATAAAAATCAATCAAGAGAAAAGAATAGAAGAGATTAATTAGTGAGCCCAGAAGATGGTGTAGTTACTCATGATAAAAAGAAAACAAATAAGAGAATGAAAATAAACATAGACATACCAAATTAAATCGAGTTGAATAAGCAAGTTGAATCTCCTTTGATTGTCACATGAAGGATGAATTATACACTCAGTTCCACTCTTCTCTCTTTGCTAGTCTAAGCTGAAAAGTAAAAGTAAAGATGAGATACAGCTTCTCAAAACTATCTAACAATATTCCTAAAACCCTAAAAATGAATAAGAATTCTAATCCTATTCTTCGTTGATCTTTTCTCTGTAGAATGCAGTATTTATAGGGAAAAATCAAACAAGAGAGGTCATAAGAAGATAGGGGAGAAAACTCTCCCCATCCATCTCAACCAAGCCGTAAAAACGCTACTTTTGCCGCGTTTCCACGGCCATGGTGTGGCCAGGTGGCCACACCTGATTGGTGGCACTTCCCGGTTTGGTGATTGGTGATTTACCCTTATTCTTGCTGGTTTTCCCATTTTAGCTCCTGGATTTGACGAAACGGCCTTTGATCTTTGGCTTTAACCAATTTATTTGGGAAGATTCATTTTAACCGGTTTTCAACCTCTCTGATTTGCCATGATCTGCCCTGATTTTCTGATTTCAAATTAATTCTAAATTAAATCAGAATTTGATGGGCTTTTGCGCTCATTTCTCTTCCCTTTCCTTAAGTAAATGGGCCTGCATTTAATAAAGAAAAATAAGACTTATTAATATGATTTATTAGATAATAAACATGATAATGTGATAATATATATGCAATATATGTGACCGATCAGATATCCTGTTACATCCTCGTATTTATATCCCTTCCCCGGGCTGATGGGAGTGTACCCCATCAGATCCTTGATGCTTGTACATCCCGATGTGGGAGTATTCCCAGGCAACGAAGTACCAGCCTACAGATCCCCTCTCAGTTAGCCTATTGGTAGTCGAAACCCTTCGTTGTGGGGGTGTCCCCACTCTGAGTCCCAACTCTGTTGCAGGGAGTTCTCCTCTAAGAGCCCTATCAAGTTTGCAAGTACCATGATGGGATCACTCCAACTCAAAAACAACAACACAAGCTCCCCAAACCACTTCGTATCCAACCAACCATACCAGAGGTAGAGATCAGCACTTAGAAGAGGCATGGTCATACTAATTCTAAAAGCCAATGGTAAAAATAAACCATGCAAGATCTAAACATTAACCATTTCCATTCTGAAATTCCATTTCCATTTCCAAGACATTCCATTAAATATATTTGATTACATCTAATTAGAGTAATACAAATCCCTTTTACGTATGTACTTTTACAATTTTTTGAAAGGAAATATAACAGATCCAGGACCAGATACTTTTGTCCTGCCAATAACTACAGACACCGATGCTAAAGCAACAAAGACTTGCTCATTGGATAATGCCTCCTGGGAGTAGTCGTCCATATTCATCCACGCCATGGCTCTTGAACAGGCAATCCTATGCCTCCACTCCCCATGACTCCAAGGCAGCCATACTGATGCCACGATCCCCCTTGCATTACGAGAAGGACGAGGATTCTCAGGAATCCCTCTAGGAGAGCAGCAGTGTTCGACAAGACTGAAGCTTGCAAGACACCAGAAGGTGATGGCATCACATTCCCTCTGAGATGTTCTGAGGGAGAGCTCTGGACTTCAGGGTGAAAAGTAATTCATCGACACACCCAGTCGATGAGCCCCCTTTTCTCCTTCCTCATACACGCTATCAGGAAAAAGGCTCTGAACCCCAAGGACAAATCTCACCCCCCTCCAAAAAAAAATGAGCAACCCAGAACCAGATCACCCGATCCAGTTGGAGCAGGAGTCATGCTTGTCACCTCTGACAGTGAAACCCCATCACAACGACTAATACGTCGTAACAGTCCCTTCACGATGACTAATGCCATGCACCTTCAGACTCCCCAGAAGAGAGAGCCTGATCACCATTTCCTCATCTTCCTTCCTCTCCTTATCCTTCCTCCACTTGATGAAAAGAAGAAAGGACGACATGGCGGCGCAATAAGGAAAGAAATAGGGTTTTGAAGAAAGAGTTTTTTGAAGAGGACAAAAGATGATTTTCTCCCATATATCTCCCTCATTTATAAATGGACAAGGAGCCCAATCACCTCCAATTCAAATTTTTAGTCCCCGAAAAGTCAGCCCAAAATCCTGAGATTTTCGATCAACAATAAAGACAAAAGATCACCTTCACCATCAAAACTATAAAATCCTACATCTCAGTCATAATGACGCCAAGATTCGAAAAGACGTAGGACACAACTTTTTAGCCGCTCTATGTGACAACTGTCAGCCATTCATGCAACCAACAATTAATTCCAGAAGATCCGCAATGATCCGATGATATTCGTCGCACAAGTGTCATGATGAGTTTTAAAACATCCAACCCGAGTATCTTCGCTTCCCCGACTTCTCCACCGCAGACTCTGACAAGTGGGGAGCCGGGGGCATCTGTAGTGGTCAAAATATGACCCTTATCAGGATGATGATATGAATCCAAGTTACCGAATGCTCCCTGAGAAATCTATAACTCCCAGAGTCCTATTCGGAGCATCTGCCACATTCAATCTTCCTGAGGTCACACTCCTCTGTCCCGAAGATCCTTTCATCCCTGAGCTACCTTCCATCCTGAATACGTCCTCAGTCCAGATCTACACCCCACCACTCCGAGGACTTTCCTGTTTGAAAGGTCTAAAAGTCAAAAGCTCTGAATGTCAGTCCCTCGAGATCTTCGCCTACCACTATGCAGCTCCATCCTCCCCATGTTCATGACATGTAACACCCTTTTCAACACAGGCAGTTATGGACAGTGGCAAATTCCCCAGCCTACATTCCCAACCAATTATCGCCAGCAATCACAGCTGTTTCAACAAATCCAACACATGCAACTCATGCAGTTACAGCATTCCATCAATTCCTCCTCCACGCTGGCATCCCTGTCAGGTATATATAATCCTTCTTTTTCAAGGAGAAGGGGATCACTTCCCTAATCCTGTAAACACACACATACACGATTGCACTAGATGTTTCCCTGTTATAGTCCATAACCACACTAGCAGTTCCCTGTGCTAGTCCACTCTTCCACACTAGCAGCCTCCCTCTACCAATCCTTCCTACCATTCCACCTACTGATTCTCACACCCGAGACTCTTAGGCCGGCACCACACCGGTGTTCCTAACTAGAAATGTGTTATTTCTCGTGTGTATTATGATAGGTATCACTCGGGAAGCGCCTCCAAACTTCGCTGGTGGGTGGTCGATCCACAGTGAGCCGGTATTTACCCACCACACTTATATATCCTCATGTTTTCAATATTTGTTGGATATATCCTTTTGTTATAATTAGTGAGTAGATGCTAAAAAATATTTGTATTGAACTAAGAAGTGCCTCAAAGTGGCTCAAACTTGTAACACTGCCGCTAAGAATACAATTCTGGGGAGATACATGGTGTTGTGCTTAGGAATGACTCAGAGTTTTTGGAGACATAATTGAAGGTGATTTATTAAAAACAAAGTCCAGGATAACGTGGAGATTTTGGAAAGTTAGGTGTACAAACATATTGTGAGCAGGTCAAGTTCTTAATCTCATCTGTAATTACTTTAGCGATGGCAAGTTTGCAACGCCTGCGTGATACTTGTGATGTGTTTAGAAGCAAAGCTGGCACCATGAAGAAAGGGGATATAGTTAATATTTCATAATGTCTCCTCTGTTTATGCTTCATTTATCATAATAAGTTCAACACTAATAAATTCACTAATTTTTCCCAGAAAAATGATAAGTTAAGGGGGCAGGGTGATTCTGTGAGGAAATATCATGACAAACTAGACTATTAAATTTTTTAAAGAGATATAAAAAACATCAGAATTAAAAGAAAAAGAATAGAGAAGAAGTAGAAAGGCTTAATGATCAGAGAAGTTTCGTGTTCTTCGGTAATGATCGGAGACATTCGTTAAATTGAAACGATACAGAGAGAAATTAGCATGGCCCCTGCGTAAGGATGACACGCACAAATCAAGAAATAGTTCAAATTTTTAAGTCCCCTATGTGGCCACACGGTAAATCATCGGGTTTGGCTCTCCAATGGGCACCGATTCGAATTTAAACATACATGAATAAATGTGTATATAAACTGATAGTTTATGGCAAGCTTCTTTTGAAAAAATTATAAAATATACTATATGATTGATAACAGAAATTGAGACACTAAGTTGATCCCACATGAGTTCCGCTCCATTCTCCAACGTGGCAATTGGATCTATTGCTCGACACCGACGAAATCTCGTGCACCGGTTAAAAGCCCTGAATACCTAAATCCTAGTAAAAGCTTAATATAAATAAAATCAAATAAAGGCAGCAGAAAAATATTTCATTTTCTCCTCGCTAACTTTTTGAAGACCGTCGAGAGAGAGAGAGTCCGAGCTCTCTTCTAATGGTGACGGCGACGTACTCGTTCTCTCTGGTGCTTTCTCTCTGGTGCTTTGCTCCGCTCCCCACCCCCGTCCCCAGCTACTGCGGCCTCACCGTTCGCCTTCCGATCGATCGGCGTTTCTTGCGAGATGCGCCAACAGAATCTCAGGTAACTTTCTTCTACTCACTTGCTCTCCTTTTTGTATGCGACCATGGACTTTGATAGCGATAGCAAAGAGTTAGGTTCTTGATGCTTTCTTGATGAATCGAACTCGAAGGGAAGAGTAAGAGAAAATTAGCAGCGATTAAAGTTAATAGTCCCTAAGTACTCTTTTTCCTTCCAAAAACCTTATCTTAAACCCTTGGTAGCCAATCCGCTGCAAATAGCAGACTGGGATTTCACCCGATCTTCCCTTGTCCTCGGCAAAGACCATCAAATGATGCTTTCTTGATGATTATTTTTTATTTCTTTCATTCTGAGGACTTTTTGTTTGCAATTGTCAATTTTTGATGCTTGATTGATGAATTCGATTTTGAATGGGAGGGTAGCAGAAAACTTGCATCGATGGCTTTCTGATTATCTCCTAATAAACCAAATTACTATCTGATGTTTTCTTGAAATGATGTTTGGCTACCGATGATGTTTTCTTGGTGTTTTTTATTTCTTTTGTTTTCGGGATTCGTGATGAATTTAGTTAGAGTACAGAAAATGTTGTGCGCCAACGACAACAACCCTGATAGAGGATCCTTCTCTGAATCTCCCACGCACGAAGAACAATCACAACCAGTACAAAAACAATCACCGGAGAAAGAACACACGCAAACAACCAATTTAACGAGGTTCGGCCTCAACGCCTACGTCCTCGGGGCAATCAGAAGAGAGATTAATTTACTTGGAAGAAGATTACAATGGCTAGCAGCCTCTTTGAATGCAAGAGAGCTACAGCCTTTTCCTTCTCAAGGATCTTCAACAAGATGCAAACCCTAGAAAACAGCCAACCCCTAAATACAAACAGATTTCCAAATCTGCACTCACAACCCGCACCCGCTTGTCGGTCGACCGGGCGGTCGACCGACCCTTCCACTGGCCGACCGGGCGGTCGACCGGGTGCCCAACAGAGAGTTGGGTACTTTCAGTCGGTCGACCGACCGGTCGACCGAGCTCCAACTTGTGCACGTCGGTCGACGGGGCCGGTCGACCGAGCTTCTGATACTGCGGGCCAGTCGACCGGGCCGGTCGACCGGCCAACCTGCACCTGCTGCTGTTGGCTTGTTTTCTGCTGCTGTTTCCCTTCGTCTTCGTCGTCGACTTCCTCGGCGATCACTCGACGACCCCTCGACTATCCTTATTAACTTTCCCATCAGTAAACTCTCTCTTTCCAACAATTCTCCACCTCGGCGAAGATTTTTCCTAAAATCTGAGCCGATCTCCAACGAACCCCAGTCCATCACCTGGCGAAATCGACACACGATCTCGGCGAAATCAACACACGATCTTGACTTGGAATCTTTTGCTCAGCTATCACTGAAAAACATCGCACATGCCTTCCCTGCACTTCACCTTAGGAGAATTTTTATACATGCCGATCACCATACTGTGGCTTCTACTCCTCAACTGCACGACCTCACGAAGACTTCCTCACGAGCCAACACTGACTCTCCAACTGACTAGCTCTATCTAGTCTACTGTCTTCCACTGACGGTCCACCAAGTCTGTGTAGAGCACACCAAACATCATCGGCTTCAACTGGATGCACACTACTCCTTATGCAAGCTCAACATCTTCTCACCGGAAGATCACCTGTTCATCGAGATCACAACACCTCACTACGTGAAGTCCAACTGGCCACAACGCTTCACCTCTACGTGAAGCCTCTCCAGCTCTACGTGAAGCTCCAAACGGCCACAACTCTTCACCTCTGCGTGAAGTTCAACTGGCCACAACACTTCACCTCTACGTGAAGTTCCATCGACCACAACTCTCCACCTCTACGTGAAGATCCAAACAACTTCTCGAGAACCCAAATAGCTTCATAAGAGTTGCATCACAAATGGCTGCGCCTTTACGGCTGCCTACGTACCTTTGCCCAAAAGGATCAAGCTAACCGTAGTTCATTTAGATGAGCTTCATCAAGCTCAAGCACTGGTACCTCTATTTGCAGCAGTGAACCTGTCTGACCGAGTCATATGAACCTCTTCCCGACCATCATGGAGGACAACGGCCTTCAACTTCAGCTTGTCACAATCACAAGCTTGAGATTCATGCTTCTTTCCCCACAAGCGTGGTTTCACCTTGGTTCCAATAGCTGCAAACAACTCGACATCCTCAACAATTTCTTCATCCTGTTCAGCATCAACTTTGGTTTCATGATCTCCACCTGTTGTCACATCTGGTGAAATCTCCTCTAATGCCGAACCAACTGGAGATGATGGAGTAGCATCAACCTCCATCCGCTGTAATCCTTCCTTGGTCTCCGTCCTCTCCACCTGCTGAGAGATGGTAGACTTCAACACTGAAGTCTCTCCAAAAGTGACATGCCTGCTCATCACAATCTTTTTGTCTTCGGGGTCCCACAACCTGTAGCTGTTTCCTTTGACGCCCAAATAGACAAACCTCTTTGCTTGCGGATTCAACTTGCCATTCTTAGCACTGAAGTAGGCCGGACTTCCAAACTCCCACAGCAAACAATGATCTTGAGCAGATTCCCCAGACCAAATATCCAATGGAGCTTTACCTCCTATCGCAGTCGATGTGTTCATGAGATCGCTAGCATACTCAGTCACCTCAGCTCAAAACGACCTGTCTAATTCTGCTTTAGACAACAATCTCCGTGAAAATCACCTAGAGGGGGGGTGAATAGGTGATTATGCTAATCTAATGAACTTAATGCGGAATTTAAAAACTAATTACAATTAACAAGAGATGCACACTCAAACAAGCCAAGCAAATAATTATGAATGAACAATATGAATAGATGCAAGGCACAAAGTAAAGAGAGAAAGTAAGAGCCAAGGGATCAAGCGCAAACAACAAGATATGTTTCGAGGTTCGAGCACCCAGCTCTACATCCCCGCCTTCACCCAGAAGGATTTTAAGTCCACTAGTTTGTCCACAAAGGACTCCCACAAAGGGAACCTCCACCGAAGATTTGGGGCAATAACAATTACAAGGAGTACCCAACTCCTCTCCTTACAAACACAACCTCCTCCTTGAGGCACAAACTCCAAGCGAACAAACTATCACCTCACAACTTGAGGGATTAACACAAGGCAACACAAGGATCACCTCACAACTTGAGGGATACAACTCAAAAGGCACAAAGCTAAGCAAAGATAGGGTTTTCAACTTGGTGGTCTAAAAACAACCACAAACAATCTCTTTCTCCCACACAAAGATCCTATAGAATAAGAAAGTAGATGTAGCTCAAGTGTGGAGAAAACCAATGGAATGGAAATCAAAATAACAAAGAAAATCCTTGGGAAAAACTGAAACCAAGATATAGAAGTTGAATCAAAACTCTTTTTCCCAAAAACCCTTTTCTTTGATATTCCAAACCCTAGCAAAAAACACCAAAAAGATTGTTCAATTTAAATCCAAAAACTTCTTTTGATTGCTGTGAAAACACTAGAGAGTCAGGAAAAATTCGCACAAAAAATCTTATAGAAAACTGGCCATTAATGGGGTATTTATAGCCCCAAGAAAAATATAGCCGTTGGCAGCCAAATCTGTCAAAAATGCCCTACCGGTCGACCGGCCAACAGTCACATTTTGACCGTTGCCAGCTACCGGTCGACCGCCCGGTCGACCGAAACAAACAGAGAGTTGCCTGCATGCAGTCGGTCGCCCGTGCGGTCGACTGGACCATGTGGCAGCCAGCGTGCACGTATCCGTGCACGTCGGTCGACTGATACGGTCGACCGGCTACTTGGTGCGGTCGACCGTATGGGTCGACCGACCTAGCCTGGCAGAGACTGTTCAGGTCAGCAAAAACATGCAATTTTTAATCCTAAAAATTCCCATTAAATCTCTAAAAATCGACAAAATTAGTTTTATTATTTTTCATTGAAATACAAACTTGTGTTAAAAAGTTTAACACAAATCTCAAACATTTTGAACTATTTTTGTGTTATAGAAATTTTGCCAAAAACCTTCTAAAACTTGGATTTTTGAATAGAAAATACGTTTTGTCCAAAACTCATCCAAATACAAAAACATGATATTAAACAACATTTAGGCATGATGTATATGGATATAATCCTATATACATGAAACATATATATATCCATGTTTTTGACATTAATTCTAAAATATGTTTTGTTAAAAATACCAAAACATAAAACACATGAATAAGTGAGTCAAAATTAAGTTTGTCTAGGAAGTTAAGCATGCATGTATATAGAACAATTCTAATATACATTAAACCATGTAAACTTGTTTTGATCTATCTATTCATGAAAACCAAGATCGGTTAAACCTAAAACCGAAAAACCGAAAACCAATATTCAAAACATGAAACGTGTGTGTTTTGTGAACTTGAGCATATCATACTATTCTAATCTTTACAATTTGGATCTAAACACAAAACTAAACTATGTACCGAAGTCTTCTTGTAGAGCGCAACTCCAAGCCGACTCGATCCAAAACTCCTTGATCCACCGAGCAAGTGCTATATATGATCTTTGACGCTCGGGCTCTTGAATCAACATGTGAAAGCTTTCAAATCATCTTGTTGAAGCTAATCACCTACTAATAACTTGATTAATGATCTGAAACTAAAATCACAAGATTATTAGTACACATAACTACATGAGTTAATCATCATCAAAACTAGAGTGGAAGGCCTTTGGGCCAACAATCTCTCCCTTTTTGATGATGACAAAACTCATGGAGTTATATATGCATGGATTAAAGTTAAGCTTCAAAGAAGCTCCCCCTTAACTCATGCATAAATAAATAAACATAATGGATATACAATGAAGGCTCTTAAACATGAATGCATAGAAATGCATAAACAATAAAAGGCTCTAGATACCAATGAAATGTTTAAAAACAAAACATGCTCTAGATACCAATTAAAATTAAACTAAATTAAACTTAATATATACAAAACATAAACATGCATATATAAACCTCAATCAAACTCAAAATCTTTCTCCCCCTTTTATCAATCATCAACAAGGGGTAAAAATCAAAACAAAATAAAATCTTCTCACCCTTTTTAATACAAAGAATCAATCATCAATAAAGGGTAAAAGCAAAACTAAACCAATAAATTTTTTTCCCTTTTTGTTTAAAACAAAAACAAAACCAATTAGGGGTGACAATCAATTAAGGTACCAATTGAAAATATGTTAAAGAATAGCATCTTGATACCAATTGAAAGGAAACAAACAAAAAATATTGATACCAATTTTAAGCAAAACACATGAAAATCTTGATACCAATTGAAATTAAATATAATAATTTTGAATGTCTAAACAAAAATTTTGATACCAATTGTAAGTATTTTTCATTTTGAACATATGATACCAAATTTAAATTTTCAATCATAAAGTATGGGAGTACAAATACCAATTGAAAGATAAAATCAAATTTTCTCCCCCTTTATGAAATGCAAAGTAAAACAATGCGTAGGCTTGATACCAATTTAAAAGTAATCAATTGAAACAAAATTGAAGCTCAAGTTTAGCATAAACACAAACATATATATGTATGAAAAATAGATACCAATTGAAATTGATATTCTTTGAAATTGAGAGCATACATACATACAAACATATATAAGTATACAAGAAAGGTTAAAATTGATACCAATTGAAAGAATTCAATGATACCAATTGAAACAACAATAATGATCAAGTGTATACATCATATAACTACCACCCAATCATGGTTCAAGTTTTAAATGATTTTCATTTTAAAGCATACATGAACATGATCTCCCATCCAACCTCCCATTGATGGTAGGGGTTTTCAAAATTAGGTTTGAAAATAAGGTACGTTTGAAAATCTCTACCATAAGAAGAATACGAACTAGTTAAATGGAAATCTTGTTAACTAGTACGAAATCCTTCAAGTAAGAATAAAACAAAATTATTTTTCATGAAACACATGTAAATCACATGATCACTAAACACTCAAAATCCATAAAGCCCATATCAAATTCTCATGAAAACAAATCATGAGTAAACTAATAAAGTGAGTGTACAAGCATAATGTGACACATATCAACAAGAAAATATTCAATTTAGCTCATATGAAATTCCTTAAAAACATGAAAACATGAAAAACTGGATTTTCATTACCAATTGAGATTACCTAAAACATGAAAATCATCAAAACGATTTAAACTTCAAGGTATATGTATGTTATGTACAAACTAAAGTATACATACATATCCTAAACATAATGAGTCCACAAAAGTATATGCATGAAGGCATGTGGCTCAAGGATGTACATGTATAATCAATAGTTTGGACAAGATAGACATATACATGAAGTTAAAACACATGATCATAGAAACATATTCAAGATGAGGAATACAAGTTAGAATGCATGAATCATCAAAACTAGACTATACTAGCACATTTAATGGGTACAACTAAGCATCCAAGTACAAACATATATAAAGATTTATTTGTGTCCCACTACATGTACAAGTATAAATTTTAATCTTAATGAAAAGTAACATCTAAATAAGTAATCAAATCATTAAGCATAAAACGGGATATAAATCAACATGAAAATCATAAACATGATCACTATGTAAATCCACATGCTATTAGAATCATGATATACATAATAGCTAAACAAATGGTGAGAACACAACATAAGGGTCCATATAAACATGGGTGATCTCAAAAGCTATACATGCATGTCAATGATCTAAGAATCATGGCATTCAACATACTAAACAAAACGTGATTCAACAAAACAAAAATCATAAACATCCACATGATCATTATGTATATGCATGTGCATTAGATCTAGGGCATACATATTAGTTTAAACAAGTGAGAACACTAAATATAGATCCATATAAAACATGGGTGTCTCAAGTAACTAAACATGTATAACACTAAACTAATCAACATGACATAAGTATAATGAACAATAGAACATGACATGCTATAAATAGATGAATATGAAAAGCATGTAAATAAAAACGGGAGTTAGAGATCGATACCAAAACCGATGAAGGCACCTCTCTAGTTCTCCAAACCAATGGTGGTCCTTCTCCACCAAACTCCCCTTGAAAGTGATGCATCCAAATTTGTTTTCTCTTAAGCACGGAACGCATCCACTCCAAGGTACCGCTACTCTCACGTGATGCGAGAGCCCACACCTACATCAAAAATTTTAGGGGTGGTCTTTGGTACCCATTTTCTTTTGGGTCCATAGGGGTCAGTATCTTTTCTAACCCAAACAAGATTATTTGCTAAATTTTCAATATGTAGACGATCATAGCAAAATCTAGCAAGGTGGCCTTTTCGACCACAATGTGTACATGTGTACACATAGGCATACATAGTGTGACGTTTGTGATCGTGATGAGCATGTGTATGCTGTGATGGGTGTGCATGCAAAGATGGACCTTGTTTCTTACGAACCAAGGTTTCCAAGCGTGTATGATTTAAAGTACATTGGCTCAAAGTGGAGCCCAAACATTCAACACTTTTCTTCAAAACATTTATGTCATTTTCAATACTAGAAGATAAAGTGGAACATGCAATAGATGTGCTAGGTGAATCTACACTAGCATGGCAAATATGAGAATCTATATCAATTTTTAAAGACTCATTTTTCTTTAAAACCAAATCCAATTCTTTGTAATAGAATCAATTTTATTTTTCAAGACAAGGTTATCTTTTAAAACAAAATCCAATTTTGAAGATAAAACCTCATTGTTTTCACAACATCATCACAATCATTTTTGCCTTTTAAAACATCAATCTCATTAAGGGCAAGGTCTAGTTGAGATCTTAGTGAGTCACGTTCACTAGTAATTTCTTCCTTCTCTTGCAAAACCAATTCAAAATTAGAACACAAATCCTTTAATTCATTTTTCAAAACAAGATTATCCTCTTTCAAAAGTTTGTGTTTTTCCAAAAAATTTTCAAGCTTTGTAGCAAGTTTCATATTTTAGGTTTGAGCTTCTAAACAACCATCGCAATAGGAACTAGAGCAATCATCTAATTGAGAATCCGATTGTACCTCAAGGGAGTCTTTCCCTTGGACATGAGGCAATGCTCTTCGGACTTGTCTCTCCTAGATCTTCTCAACTTGTTGATAATCACGGGTAGCTCGGGAGACGTCAATATACTCCAAACTGCAAAAGCCGAGTCATAACGATCAAACACATTTAAAAGATCTTCATTGAGAGATGCTCTAAGTGTTTTAAGTGCTAATGCATTAGCCTTTTTATGCTTGCTACTATTAGGGAAGGATTCCATAGTGGAGGCTTGATAAACTAGATGTCCTAGTCTTTTCAAATGGCAACTCATATTGGCCTTCCAAACATCAAGTCTAAAAAAGTCAAACATAGGAGGGCTATCCATGAGTGCAACTATATGTGTGCAAATGAACAATGCAAATGAAGATTAGCAAACCAAGATCTCACTCCTAGGTGGTTAAACCTAAATATCAGAAGCGTAGGCTCTGATACCAATTGAAAATCACCTAGAGGGAGGGTGAATAGGTGATTATGCTAATCTAATGAACTTAATGCGAAATTTAAAAACTAATTGCAATTAATAGGAGATGCACACTCAAACAAGCCAAGCAAATAATTATGAATGAACAATATGAATAGATGCAAGGCACAAAGTAAAGAGAGAGAGTAAGAGCAAAGCGATCAAGAGCAAACAACAAGATATGTTTCGAGGTTCGAGCACCCAGCTCTACATCCTCGCCTTCACCCAGAAGGATTTTAAGTCCACTAGCTTGTCCACAAAGGACTCCCACAAAGGGAACCTCCACCGAGGATTTGGGGCAATAACAATTACAAGGAGTACCCAACTCCTCTCCTTACAAACACAACCTCCTCCTTGAGGCACAACTCCAAGCGAACAAACTATCACCTCACAACTTGAGGGATTAACACAAGGCAACACAAGGATCACCTCACAACTTGAGGGATACAACCCAAAAGGCACAAAGCCAAGCAAAGATAGGGTTTTCAACTTGGTGGTCTAAACAACACCACAAACAATCTCTTTCTTCCACACAAAGATCCTATAGAATAAGAAAGTAGATGTAGCTCAAGTGTGGAGAAAACCAATGAAATGGAAATCAAAATCACAAAGAAAATCCTTGGAAAAAACTGAAACCAAGATATAGAAGTTGAATCAAAACTCTTTTTCCCAAAAATCCTTTTCTTTGATATTCCAAACCCTAGCAAAAAACACCAAAAAGATTGTTCAATTTAAATCCAAAAACTTCTTTTGATTGCTGTGAAAACACTAGAGAGTCAGGAAAAATTCGCACAAAAAATCTTATAGAAAACTGGCCATTAATGGGGTATTTATAGCCCCAGAAAAATATAGCCGTTGGCAGTCAAATCTGCCAAAAATGCCCTACCGGTCGACCGTGCGGTCGACCGGCCAACGGTCACATTTTGACCGTTGTCGACCGCCCGGTCGACCGCCCAGTCGACCGAAACAAACAGAGAGTTGCCTGCATGCAGTCGGTCGCCCGTGCGGTCGACCGGACCATGTGGCAGCCAGCGTGCATGTATCCGTGCACGTCGGTCGACTGATACGGTCGACCGGCTACTTGGTGCGGTCGACCGTATGGGTCGACCGACCTAGCCTGGCAGAGACTGTTCAGGTCAGCAAAAACATGTAATTTTTAATCCTAAAAATTTCCATTAAATCTCTAAAAATCCACAAAAATAGTTTTATCATTTTTCATTGAAATACAAACTTGTGTTAAAAAGTTTAACACAAATCTCAAACATTTTGAACTATTTTTGTGTTATAGGAATTTTGCCAAAAACCAAAAACTGTATTTTCTAAAACTTGGATTTTTGAATAGAAAATACGTTTTGTCCAAAACTCATCCAAATACAAAAACATGATATTAAATAACATTTAGGCATGATGTATATGGATATAATCCTATATACATGAAACATATATATATCCATGTTTTTGACATTAATTCCAAAATATGTTTTGTTAAAAATACCAAAACATAAAACACATGAATAAGTGAGTCAAAACTAAGTTTGTCTAGGAAGTTAAGCATGCATGTATATAAAACAATTCTAATATACATTAAACCATGTAAACTTGTTTTGATCTATCTATTCATGAAAGCCAAGATCGGTTAAACCTAAAACCGAAAAACCGAAAACCAATATTCAAAACATGAAACGTGTGTGTTTTGTGAACTTGAGCATATCATACTATTCTAATCTTTACAATTTGGATCTAAACACAAAACTAAACTATGTACCGAAGTCTTCTTGTAGAGCGCAATCTCCAAGCCGACTCGATCCAAAACTCCTTGATCCACCGAGCAAGTACTATATATGATCTTTGACGCTCGGGCTCTTGAATCAACATGTGAAAGCTTCCAAATCATCTTGTTAAAGCTAATCACCTACTAATAACTTGATTAATGATCTGAAACTAAAATCACAAGATTATTAGTGCACATAACTACATGAGTTAATCATCATCAAAACTAGAGTGGAAGGCCTTTGGGCCAACACTCCGAACCTCCTCCAGCAAGGGACGGACTACTTCCTTAGCCAACCCATCTGTACCTATTGTGAAGTGAGTTGTAATACCTGTGTTCTGGCCAAATCGTAGGAACTGGTACATGTCCTTTTCAACATTACCAATATGAAGCTCCTCAATCTTCCTACCTATCTGCCTCTCCATTCTTCCTCTCCACTTCACCAACACATCTAGGGCTTCAACCCTTTGTCTCATGGGATATATCCAAACCTGCCTAGATGAACCATCAATAAATGAGACAAAGTACCTGTGACCTCCAAGCGATGTCGTCTTAGCAGGTCTCCATACGCTCATGTGAGCACAATCAAGAAGACCTTCATTGCGGTGAGTACTGGTGCTGAATCTCACCTTCTTCTTGTCCAGAACGCTGTGTCCACCTTCCAACTTGTAGGTAGCAACACCTTCCATTTCCTTCTTTTCAGGAGCTCACAAAGATTCTTCTTCTTCCTGTCCGACCTTTCCCTGCCAGACCTCCGGGCCACCATCATCTGAGGAACTTGAAGTCTCTACCTGATCTGTAATCGTACTACTCTTCAAGTAGTAGAGGTTTCCTCGGCGGACGCCCTTCATCACCACCATCGAGCCCCTGATCATCCTGAGATCGCCATCTCGAACAGATATCACCATGCCCGATGCTTCCAAAGTGCCAACTGAGATAAGATTCCTTTTGAGCTGAGGTACATACCTCACCTCCTTCAACTCTTGAACTATCCCATCATCCATCTTGATGCGGACTGTACCCATCCCTTCTATATTACACGGATGGTCATCCCCCATGACCGTGTAACATCCATTCAGATTCTCAAAGCTAGAAAATCAGGCCATGTTCGTGCACACATGATAGGTGGCTCCGTTATCCAAGATCCATTCAGCACTATCTGAGTTACTAATAGTAGGGTAGTAATCGAGAGAGAGAACACTGAAGAGTCATTATCCGATCCATCCGCCTGTGCGAGATTCGCCTCGGTCTTTGACCCACCTTCTTACTTTTGGCCTTCGGGCATTCTGCTTTCCAGTGTCCTAGTTTCTTGCACAAGGCACACTGATTCCTTTTCAGATTTCTGAAACCCGGCCTGGACTTAGATCTTCCTCTAACCTCCTTGCCCTTCCTCGATAAACTTCTGCCTCTTACTTCCAGTGCCTCCGCCGATGAGCTTGACCTAGAAGGATGTCTCTCCTTCTTCCTCGTCTCATAACTAGTCAGTGCAGACGACACCCCATCATAATTCAAGGTTTGCCTTCCATTGATGAAGGTCAGAGTGAATGTCTCATACTCCTCCGCCGGGAGTGAGTTCAGAAAGATGATCGCCTTATCTTCCTCTTCTATCATGACATCCACGTTTACCAAGTCTGTAAGAAGCTTAGTATATCGGTTGATGTGTTCATTCACTGTACTCCCCTTCTTCATTTCAAAACTGTACAGCTTACTCTTAAGCTGCAACCTGGACTCAACACTCTTAGTCAGGTATTTCTTCGCAAGGGTTTCTCACAGTTTCTTCGCCGACGTCTCATGTTATGCAAGGTATTTTATGTCTTGCGACAAACATGAACGTATCAATCCACATATCGACCTGTTCATCTTTGCCCACTCTTCATCAGTGGTCGTGCTCTTCTTCTTCTCCAATAGGAGAGTATCTTTGAGGTTTGATGCATTCAGCGCATCCATAACCTCACATCTCCACATCCCGAAGTTATTTGTACCGTTGAACTTGACAACTTCAATCCTCGGGTGAGAATTCATTGTCTTAACTGAAGCAATTTCTTCTGCCATTGAGATTTATTGATCCTCTATCTATGCGGAAGAACAATCAACTGGAACTAGATCTCTACTCAGATAAAAATTGGATTTTTACCTTTCCCTTGAAACCCTAGATCGAGTTTCTCTCCGGATCTACTCCACCACAGATTCCACGAGCCCTCCTTGCGTCCTCCTGAGATCGACACACGATCCCACGAACACCAATACCTCTGATAGGAGATCGACACACGATCTCCACCGAATTAGATCTCGAGCCCTTCGAATCTTCAGAAATCCCAAGCCAAACCTAGAAGCTCTGATACCACTTGTGCGCCAACAACAACAACCCTGATAGAGGATCCTTCCCTGAATCTCCCACGCACAAAGAACAATCACAACCAGCACAAAAACAATCACCGGAGAAAGAACACACGCAAACAACCAATTTAACAAGGTTCGGCCTCAATGCCTACGTCCTCGGGGCAATCATAAGAGAGATTAATTTACTTGGAAGAAAATTACAATGGCTAGCAGCATCTTTGAATGCAAGAGAGCTCCAGCCTTTTCCTTCTCAAGGATCCAACAAGATACAAATCCTAGAAAACAGCCAACCCCTTAAATACAAACAGATTTTCAAATCTGCACTCGCAGCCCGCACCCGCTTGTCAGTCGACCGGGCGGTCGACCGACCCTTCCACTGGTCGACCGGGCGGTCGACCGGGTGTCCAACAGAGAGTTGGGTACTTTCAGTCGGTCGACCGACCGGTCGGCCGAGCTCCAACTTGTGCACGTTGTGCACGTCGGTCGACCGGGTCGGTCGACCGAGCTTCTGATACTGCGGGCCAGTCGACCGGGTCGGTCGACCGGCCAACCTGCACCTGCTGCTGTTGGCTTGTTTTCTGTTGCTGTTTCCCTTCGTCTTCGTCGTCGACATCCTCGGCGATCACTCGACGACCCCTCGACGATCCTTATCAACTTCCCCATCAGTAAACTCTCTCTTTCCAACAGAAAATTGGAGACTCAGTTTAATTTTGCACAAAAACTGACCGAAAGGAACAATTTTGAGAGAAGCTAAATGCTAAATCTCCGACCTTCGATGATTTCTTGGCGCAGGAAATCACGTAAGTTTTTTTGATGAATTGGATGATAAGTTGAAATTATTTATTGCAGCAAAGGACTGATTTGGCCTCTTTGTGAACTGGACCTGTCAAATTCTAAGACTTTGCGATGCATTCGGTTGGATCAAATGATGTTTAGCTACTGATTATGATTTCTTGGTGAATTAGGTGGATTTAGAAGTGTGTCGGAAATAAGAGACTGATGGGAGAAGAATCTTAATTTTGCACAAAATTTGACTTTCATTTTTATAGTTGAATGCGGTGAATATTAACATTTAACCTTCATTTTTAGAGTTGAATGTGGTGAGTATGAATATGGTTTGCTCGATGGTACATTAGGTAATGCAAGTTTCTTCGTATGATTAATTGGAATAATGTTAATGTAACTCTGACGGTACATTAGTTAATGCAAGTTTCTTCATATGATTAATTGGAATAATGTTAATGTAACTTCTTTGAGAATGAAACTTGTTTTGTTTAGTTAGTTGACCAAAATATGGATTTTCATAGCTGATGACTTGGGATGATTCATTGTTGTCCTTTTCTTTTTCTTCTTTCCTTTTTCTTCTTTTCCTTTTTTTTTGTTGCATGGTGCTTGTCTGTGCTTTTTGGCATGTGCATGCATGCACATTTATGTATGAACTGAATAATGTAGGTAGCTCCCACTGATCCCTGCACTTTCCCTTCGTGGGGGAAAAAATTTGCTTTTGGGGTGTTAGTCTGCTTTGTTTGAACCTATGACCTTTGCGCTCACCTGTGTCTGAACTTGACAAGGGGTATCCTACTATCTTCTTTATAAGGGAGTTGTTGGCCCAAAGGCCTATCACCCTAGTTTTGATGATGATCAACTCATGAAGTTATATTTACTAATGATCTTGTGTTTAATTAGTGACAGATTCATTATCAAGATCTTAGTAGGTGCATAGCTCAACAAAGGATAAAAGGTCAAGATTTGGAGCTAGCACGGTGTGATCCAAGGAGCTTTTGGATCAAGCTTGGACCAAGTCAAGAAGATGAGAAGCCTTCAAGTGAAGACTTCAAGAAGATGAAGACTTGTGTCTAGGTATAAGATTTTGTTTTTGTTTTAGTTAAAAATGTAAAGGATAGATAGTTGGTGGATTGCTCAAGTATACCATGCACACACACTCTTGATTTAGTTTGTTTTCATAAAAGATTTTAACCAAAAACCAAAATAGTATTTCAAGTGATTTTTGGTATTTCATTTACATATGTTTAACCCAAAACCATATTTAGAGCTTAATGACAAAAACATAGATATTTCATCTTGATTGTGTAGTGGATCATATCCATACACACTATGCTTTAAAAGTATATCTTGTTTTTGTATTTGATGAAGATTTGGAAAAATATGTTTTGAAAAATATTGTTTTAGAAAAATACAGTTTTTATCATGGGCCAAATATTTCCAAGTTACAAAAATAGTCCAATCTTTTATAACACGCCTTGATTTTGTGCAAGCATGTTTGTATATCAAAGTATATTGGTTAAAATATTTTTGTAGATTTTTATGTATTTTATGGGATTTTATTTAAGCCAAAAAGACAAACTTTTAATCCCAGAAAACTGTTTCAGGCTTCGTATAAGTCGACTAGTGACCTTTAATAGTCGACTAATACAGGAGTCGGCCGACCGGACCGGTCGACCGACGTGCACAAACGTGCACGCCTGTGTGTACTGGTGGACGGTCGACCGTGCCGGTCGACCGCTCCAGAGAGCAGTGCTCTCTGGAAAGTTCGGTCGACCGCACCGGTCGACCGTGGCTCCAACGGTCAGAAATCCGACCGTTGGCGGTCGACCGGGCCGGTCGACCGGCAGTACTGACAGATCCCAACGGCTAGTTTTCTGGCAGCCTATAAATTGGGGGTCTTGTCATTGTTTTGCTACAAGATTTTGGAGTCTCTTAGAGTCAGTTTTTCCCAGACTTTTAAAAGGGTTTTCTCCACAAAATAGAGAGCAAATATTTCCTATCTAAAGGGAAGTTTTATCAAGAGTGTTTAAAAGAAAGTCTTTGAGTTTTCCTCCACCTTTCACATCCTTGCTTTTCTCATACCACACTTGAGTTATCCATTGATCATACATCCTATAGGTGTGTTGTAGTGAGAGTACTTTAGGTGATCAAAGTATTGTGATCACCAAAGATCTTTTCTTTGTTCTTTGAGGAGACGGGCAAGTGTGCTCGTCGTTGTTTTGAGTTCGGGTGCGGACTCGGTTGTTTGAGGTGTGGCCTCGGCGAGCCGGTGGGCTTGCGGTGTGTACGGGACTAGGGAGTCCGAGGGCTTGTAGGTGTTGCGGCACCGAGGAGAGATCCATTGGGATCTTGCATAGTGAAAATCCTTCGTGTGTCGAAGGCGGGGATGTAGAGCAAGTGTGCTTGAACCTCGAAACATACCCTTCTGTTTGCGATTGCCATCTCTCTCTCTCTCTCTCTATCTCCTTTATATCTTGCATAGCTTATATTGTCTTTACATTTACATGCTTGATATATGTTGTGTGCATAATTGATATATATACTTGCGTCAGATTGTTGCTAACACTTGTATTCAACCAAGAGAGCCAACGCGGCACCTCAACCCATTCAAGGGGAATCTAGAGGAGTTTGTCCAGAGCCCTTCACGGGGAATTCGGCAACACTCTTTGGTTATACGTGGTGTTTAGTGTTAAATATTTAATTAGGTCATAATTGTTTTTAGCTTCCGCATCATTTGCATCATTTGGCATTAAGTGACCATTAGATTAGCCATCACCTATTCACCCCCCCTCTAGGTGATTTACAATTGGTATCAGAGCTTGGTACTCTGATTTTGGTCTAACAACCTAGAGTAAAAGATCCTCATTTTTAGGCTAATCACAAGATTTTGTACACACACACTATGGAGTTCATGTCACCACCCACCTTTGACATTCTTAACATCCAAATTTGAAAGGTTAAGATGTCTTTGTACCTCAAAGCCTTAGGTTTTCATGTTTATCTTGCCATATCTAATGATTCATATTGTTCAAATGGTAAGAATTTTGAGGCTAATGCAAAAGCCCTTCATGCTATCAAATCTACCCTAGATGATGTTTATTTATCTAGAGTTGCTAATATTGATTCGGCTTTTGTAGTATGGAACACCCTCACCTCCCTTGGCGAAAAGGATCTATACTATGCGGGGAGCGATTCGGACGTTGGAAGCGACATCTCCAACGTATGCTATATGGTCCAAGGGGATAACCCCCTTGAGGTAAACTCTGAATCCGATTATGAGGACATGTCATATGATGAGCTCACTTCATTTTGTCAAACTATTCTTGAAAAATATGACATGCTTAAGAACGAAAATAAAAATTTGAAAAAGAACATTGCTTGCATGCATATAGAACAAGATTCATTTAAATCTAGCATTGCATGTTTAGAAAAAGATAACAAAAATTTGAAAAAAGATTTTGATTGCATGCTTAAAGAAAATGATTCTTTCAAATCTAAGATTGCATACTTAGAAAAAGAAAATAAAGATTTGAAAAATGAAAATGTTTCCTTATTTTCTAAATTGAATGATTTATGTGAAGGGAACACTACTTTGAAAAATAAAATTGATTTGGTGGAAAAACAAAAAGAAGTTGTTTTTCAAGAAAATAATTCTTTGAAAAGAAAAATTTGTGAAAAAGAAAAAGATTTTGTTTCACAAAAGAAAAAGAAAAATGATCATATATCTCATCATGCTTTACATGCCACAACTAATGAGATTAAGAATTTGAAAAATAAAATGGATGGTTTGAGTTCAACTTTGAACTCTTGTGCTTTTAATCATTCTAGGTTGGAGTCAATGTTTTCAAAGAAACAAACTCCATTCATTCATGCACATCATCATGCTTATGTTGCACAACATGATCACACTCCTACACATAAGCATACTAACGTGTACGTATGTACACATTGTGGTCGAAAAGGCCATTTAGCAAAATATTGTTATGATAGATTAGATCATTTTAATTTTGCTAAGAATAAAAGATTTTGGGTTCCTTACAACAAAGCTAACCCCCGTGGACCCTACAAGAAAATATGGGTACCAAAACCCCCACCATTTGCTTTTGATGTAGGTGAGGGCTCTCACAAGACGTGAGAGGATTGGTGCCTTGGTAGTGGATGCAATAGACTTGATGGACATACTTTTGGATGCATCGCTATCAAGGAGCTTTGGTGGAAAGACCATCATATTTGGAGCTTTGGAGTTGGTAACAATTTCTAAACTCCTACTTTTATGCACATGCTTTTAATTTCATATATCATATAGCATGTTCATATTTTTGTGTGCTTCATGTGGTATTTACACGTTTAAATGAAGATTTTATCAAAACGTGCATGTATACATATACAAATAGTGAATTACAATTGATTCATATATGATTGAACTTCATGCTCATTTGTACCCACTATATGCATATGTATAGACTAGTTTTGATGATTCTCATTTATACATGCTTTGCCAATTTCTTATGCTTTACTTCATGTATATGTATTTTTAATTCAAATCTAATAAATATACATGTATACCCGTGAGCCTCTTGCCTTCATGCAAACATCATTAATACTCTTTTAGATTTGGGATATGTATGTGTATTGTTAGGATTGGATTAATCATACATATACCATGAAGATTAGTGTTTTGATTAAAAAATAATTTTTCGTGTTTTTGTTAAAAATGTGACTTATGTGCTTCATTGACTATTTTCATAAAAATGCTATTTACATGATCATTTAACACTCACATTTTTATTAAAAACATTTTGAGCTTTATGGACCATGAGTGCTTAAATTTTTGTGTGTCTAGTTGTGTTTATGAAAAACATAAGATTTGATATATTCGAAGGATTTTTTAACTAGTTTTTCAAAAACAATTTATACTAGTTATTTGTTCTTCAAATAATTTTTGAGATTGACACATGATTCTATTTTTCTCAAAATTTGATACTTCATGATTTGAATATTAGTTTATATGTTAGTTTTTGTCCACACTAGGATTTATACTTGTACATATCGTGGGCCACAAATAAATCTATTTATATTTGTGCTTGAATGCTTATTTGAACCCATGAAATGTGCTTGTATTGCTTGGTTTTGATGATACATACATTTTTAAACTTGTATTCTCTTTTTGTATTTAATTCATGATCATGTGTTTTTCATTTCATGTATATGTGTATTTTGCCAAACTTTAAGATATACATGTATAACTCTTGAGTCATTTGCCTTTAATGCAAATCTGTTTATATGGACTCAATTGTGTTTAAGAGATATGTATGTATACTTATTGTGTTGTCAAAACATACATATATCTTGAAATATATATTTTTTTAATAAAAAATTTTGTGATGATTTTCATATTTTCTTATTTAAAGGAATATTGAGCTTTATTGACATTTTCATAATACCATGTTCCACATAACACTAGTGCACTCACCTCTTTTGAAAATTTTATGGACTTCATGGATAATAGAGTGTTTTTAGTGCCATGTGATTTACTTGTGTTTCATGAAAAACATTTTTTTTCTTGAAGGATTCCTTACTAGTTTTAAAACATTTTTCTAGTGCAAATTCTTCATTTGGTAGAGTTTTTCAAACTAAGCTTATTTTCAAATCTATTTTTGAAAATCCCTACCATCTATGGGAGGATGGATGGGCGATTATGCCTTGTATGCTTCATTGAAAATCTTTTACCTTGTGCATATGAAGGGTGGTAGGTTATGAGATATACACTTGATTTTATTGTTATGTCAATTGGTATCATTGAATCGTTTCAATTGGTATCAATATGAACTTATTTTGTATATACTCATATTTTGTTTTCTTATATATATGTATGTATCAATTTCAATTGGTATACTCATTTCTCATATATATATATTTTTTAATGTGCTTAACTTACAATTGGCTCACATTTTTAAAAAGCACAAAGTTTATGATGAAAAATAAAAAAAAAATTTTATATGTTTACTATTGATATCAATAAAAAAAATTATGTTGATTTGATATCTCAAAATGTGTTTTATTAAGTAAGTTCAAAATCTTAAAGAAAAATTTAAAATGTTTGATTCGTATTTCCTATATGCAAGGGAGCTTAACATCTCTCTTACATATGGATTCATGTTGAGTATATTATAAATTGAGGAGCTTGACAACTCTTCTTTATATGATATACGTGTGTAGGGGGAGCTTCACATCTCCTCTTATGCATTACATAATATGTGTTATGTGAGTTAGGGCTTGTCATCCCTTCTTCATGTAATGCATATGTGTAGGGAAGCTAACTTAGCGTCTTCCTTTTCATGAATGTATATCGCATATAAATCTTTATTGATTGATTTGTATTACCCCTTCTTGATCTTTTTGTTTTTGACAAAAAGGGGGAGAAAAATTTGTTTGATTTGATTTTACTTTGAACCCTTTGTTGATGATTGACAAAAAGGGGGAGAAGTATTAGCGTATATATGCATGTTTTCATTACTTAAGGGGGAGAAGTATTTGTCTTCCTTGTTATTTATGCATATAAGTTTTGTTTTGCAAATAGGAGAAAAAGAATTTGATATGTTTTATCTCCATCATTTGCATACATATTTATGAGCTTCATTGTCATATAATATTATTTATGTCTATGCATGAGTTAAGGGGGAGCTTCCTTGAAGCTTTACTTTAATCCATGCATATATAACCTCATGAGTTTTGTCATCATCAAAAAGGGGGAGATTGTTGGCCCAAAGGCCTATCACCCTAGTTTTGATGATGATCAACTCATGAACTTATATTTACTAATGATCTTGTGTTTAATTAGTGACAGATTCATTATCAAGATCTTAGTAGGTGCATAACTCAACAAAGGATAAAATGTCAAGATTTGGAGCTAGCACGGTGTGATCCAAGAAGCTTTTGGATCAAGCTTGGACCAAGTCAAGAAGATGAGAAGCCTTCAAGTGAAGACTTCAAGAAGATGAAGACTTGTGTCTAGGTATAAGATTTTGTTTTTGTTTTAGTTAAAAATGTAAAGGATAGATAGTTGGTGGATTGCTCAAGTATACCATGCACACACACTCTTGATTTAGTTTGTTTTCATAAAAGATTTTAACCAAAAACCAAAATAGTATTTCAAGTGATTTTTGGTATTTCATTTACATATGTTTAACCCAAAACCATATTTAGAGCTTAATGACAAAAACATAGATATTTCATCTTGATTGTGTAGTGAATCATATCCATACACACTATGCTTTAAAAGTATATCTTGTTTTTGTATTTGATGAAGATTTGAAAAAATATGTTTTGAAAAATATTGTTTTAGAAAAATACAGTTTTTATCATGGGCCAAATATTTCCAAGTTACAAAATTAGTCCAATCTTTTATAACACGCCTTGATTTTGTGCAAGCATGTTTGCATATCAAAGTATATTGGTTAAAATATTTTTGTAGATTTTTTGTATTTTATGGGATTTTATTTAAGCCAAAAAGACAAACTTTTTAATCCCAGAAAAACTGTTTCAGGTTTCGTATAAGTCGACTAGTGACCTTTAATAGTCGACTAATACAGGAGTCGGCCGACCGGACCGGTCGACCGACGTGCACAAACGTGCACGCCTGTGTGTACTGGTGGACGGTCGACCGTGCCGGTCGACCGCTCCAGAGAGTAGTGCTCTCTGGAAAGTTCGGTCGACCGCACCGGTCGACCGTGGCTCCAACGGTCAGAAATCCGACCGTTGCCGGTCGACCGGCAGTACTGACAGATCCCAACGGCTAGTTTTCTGGCAGCCTATAAATTGGGGGTCCTGTCATTGTTTTGCTACAAGATTTTGGAGTCTCTTAGAGCCAATTTTTCCCAGACTTTTAAAAGGGTTTTCTCCACAAAATAGAGAGCAAATATTTCCTATCTAAAGGGAAGTTTTATCAAGAGTGTTTAAAAGAAAGTCTTTGAGTTTTCCTCCACCTTTAACATCCTTGCTTTTCTCACACCACACTTGAGCTATCCATTGATCATACATCCTATAGGTGTGTTGTAGTGAGAGTACTTTAGGTGATCAAAGTGTTGTGATCACCAAAGATCTTTTCTTTGTTCTTTGAGGAGACAGGCAAGTGTGCTCGTCGTTGTTTTGAGTTCGGGTGCGGACTCGGTTGTTTGAGGTGCGGCCTCGGCGAGCCGGTGGGCTTGCGGTGTGTACGGGACTAGGGAGTCCGAGGGCTTGTAGGTGTTGCGGCACCGAGGAGAGATCCATTGGGATCTTGCATAGTGGAAATCCTTCGTGTGTCGAAGGCGGGGATGTAGAGCAAGTGTGCTTGAACCTCGAAACATACCCTTGTGTTTGCGATTGCCATATCTCTCTCTCTCTCTCTCTCTCTCTCTCTCTCTCTCTCTCTATCTCCTTTATATCTTGCATAGCTTATATTGTCTTTACATTTACATGCTTGATATATGTTGTGTGCATAATTGATATATATACTTGCGTCGGATTGTTGCTAACACTTGTATTCAACCAAGAGAGCCAACGCGACACCTCAACGCATTCAAGGGGAATCTAGAGGAGTTTGTCCAGAGCCCTTCACGGGGAATTCGGCAACACTCTTTGGTTATACGTGGTGTTTAGTGTTAAAGATTTAATTAGGTCATAATTGTTTTTAGCTTCCGCATCATTTGCATCATTTGGCATTAAGTGACCATTAGATTAGCCATCACCTATTCACCCCCCCTCTAGGTGATTTACAGGAGTGTGGGGGAAAATTCCCAGAGGAAATTTATCTTCACTTCAATTTGTAACAATGATTAGGAGAGAGTAACAGAGACAATGCAAAGGCACAAATTTTTACGTAGAAATTCAATTTGAAAAAAATTACGAGGGAGAAAATTCACTATATTTAGAAGGTTACAATAAATTCAGTAGAGCTAAAACTCTGGTCTAATATCTGAATACAATGGAATAATGGCTTGGGGAGGTCTCTTTTCTCTGTTGGAAGGGAAGCCTTAGTTTTTAGGATTTCTCGTTGTGGATACCCCTTTTATTCCTTCTTTCAGTGTGTATATACCTGAGGAGGCTTTCTTGGCAGTGCGGGTGATGTGAAACGTGTATGGGGCGGCAGCATAACAAATAAATTAATTCAAAAATACGCTTCACCAATAATAAGAATTGAATTAAACATAAATATTAGGTTATGCTATGTTGATCATGCAAGTGCTTATCAATTTTAATGTTTAAAGAACTAATTAGAAACTTTTGTTTTTGCAGGAAATCAAGTTCTATACGCAATAAATAAGTCAAACAATCATAATGGAGAAAAGAATCACACGCTCACTTTTAATGTGGATAGAAGATCAGAATAGATAACATACTAGATGATTAATATATCTAGACTTGTATTTAAAGAGTTGATGTAATTAGAAAAATACCTGAGATGATTATAAATTTGATCTTAACTTACTTGTTGATTGTTGGTTGATCTCTGAACTGACATAGATGAGAACAGGTACAGTCGACAAAAAACAGTGTCGTCCAGGAGTCGAGGCGCTTATGCAGACAAGGCCGAAGTTGCTGGATGCGTGACAAGATAGAGGGATTTGGCGATAGAGTATTCGATGGAGATTTATTTGAGAGAGAGGAATTTGAAAGGGAGATAGAGAGAAGGAATAGAGATAGATAAATCAATTAGAGCATTCCACTACTAATTGAGTCTGATTAGGACATCTCACCACTAATAAAATTTAAAATTAAGAAATCCAATAATTAAACTTAATTTGAGAGTGAAGAAAAACTTTCATTGATTGTTTTTTTTTGAAAAAGTGAATACATGGGACCTTTATATAGGCTACAAAATTGTATCTCCTAATTCTATTTGGATTACATAATTCAAATCCTAAAAGAAATCAAAATTTTAAAAGAAAGAGAAAAATACATAAAAAGTAGTAATCCTACTACAAATCGTATTATTAAAAACAAAAATAAAAGAAATAGAAACTAAAACTCCGAATACTATGATTTTTCAACTCCTAGAACCAAATTACCATAGAAATCTTGGGCCTCCTTCGGTACACTTTTCATTCTTTTGAATTAAGTTTTGAATTGAGCTTCGGCTTCACGATGTCCGCATTATTCTCCCCGGGTTGGAAAGAACTCGACTATGTTGAGTTTGAGGAAGAACTCTCATACTGCTCCAATATGTTAGGATCAATCTTTTGCAACTCACTTTGATCTATCCACGAATCATCTGTTGGTGGTTTTCCTTTCTATCGAACTAAATACTTACGAGTCGCACCATCTTTGGTGTTGATACTTTCGTCATCCACAACTTTATCAATCTGATCCACTGTATTGGTAATATATTTGGAAGTGGTAGAAGAGAATGTCTCTCAGAAATAGGCTCAAGGGATGGCTCATCATCTAATGGGTTAGGGTTAAAATCAGGACTCTTGTAATCTACTAGATCTTCAGTATTGAATGTAGAACTGATACCAAAATTTTGAGGAAGATCGATAACATAAGCATTGTCATTTAGCTTCTTTAAAATCTGAAATGGATCAACACTTCGAGCATGTAGTTTCTTAACAGTTCCTGGTGGAAACCGTTCTGGACGAATTTGTAGTATCACATAATCACCAACATTAAATATTTTAAGTCTTTTTCTTACGCCGGCTTGTACCTTGTAGTTGGCGTTACTTTGAATATTTTTATCCATAACTTCTGTGTGTAAGTCATGCAAATGTGATGCAAATGATGATGCAAAATCTGATGCTCTAATATGATTGGACATAGGAATAAGCTCTGCAGGCTGTCTAGGTCAAAACCACAAATAATTTCATGCGGTGATTTGCTTGTAGTTCTAGTCACAGCTGTATTACATGCAAACTCTGCAGTGGCTAGTTTAAGATCCCAACTTTCCGTATGTTCATCAACTAGCGTGCATAACAAATTCTCTAAACTCTTATTGACAACTTCGGTTTAACCATCAGTTTGGGAATGAAATGCAGTGGAGAATTTCAGTTTCGTATCTAACATGTGCCAAAGTGTTTCCAAAAGTAACCGTGAATTTTACAACTCTATCAGACACAATGGTCTTAGTCAAATCATGCAATTTGACAACACCGTCAAAAAATGTTTTAGCAACTCAAAAAGCATTTGCAGTTTGAGAACAAGAAAGAAAATGAGCCATTTTGAAAAAACGGTCCACAACAAGTAAAACTGAATCATTTTTTCTAAAAGTTTTCGGTAAACCTAACACGAAATCCATACTCACATCTTGCCAAGGACAATTCGGGACGGGGAGTGGAGTGTACAAACCAGTGTTTTATTTTTTTTGTTTAGCTCGTTGACAAATGTAACATCTACCAACATGTTTAGCAACATCGCGTTTCAAATTAGGCCAATAGATCTTATACTCGACAGCTTCTATGGTGATGTGAAGCAGGAACCCTATAGTGTGGTATATCTGTGATGAACTTGAATAAAGTAATGTTTCACCAAAGCGATGATTTTCGGTAGAAAATAAATCTAAAACTAATAATGTGACCGATGGATTTTAACATCATTGGCATGCGTAGTTTAGACATTCATCATCTCAAGAATTCAATTAAAATATTCAGTTAATATGAACAGTCCAATTCTCAATATCAGAATCAATAGATTAACACGTACGAAACAGATCCACACACATTCGCATTTATAGTGGACAATATGAATCATGATAACAATTTAGATAATAAATTGTAGTGTAGTTCAATAATATTCTAATGCTGAAAAATTAAAATTACCTACCGAGAAGCTTTGATCTCGGGAACTCGGTGCCCGACTGATTGGTGTGATATGGTTGTAACTCTGTTCGTTTCATGATCTCATGATTGAATCTATGATGGAACTTGCTTGGTCTTGCTTGGAACTTATGGCGCTGTCTTTGGTTGCTTGCTGGAATTTGTTTACAATTGCTTAAATTGTTGCTTGCATGTTGTTCAGTTGAACATGAGAGAACATGGCTGAACCTTTGTTTGAAAACTTGGCTCAAGCTTGCGGCAAGATCCTGGGGGCATCGGGCCTCTGTTGGCCTGGTGAGAAGAGGCTATTGAACCATGCAACTAGTAGCATACCAATTTTAAACGAAGGAGAAGAGCGCTGGGCTGCTGTTGAGCAGCAGCGGGGAGAGGTTTGCTGAGGAGCTCGCGTGATTGGTTGTTGCGCGAGGAGTCGATAAGAGGAGCTAAAGAAGAAGATCAATGGGGATCTCAATGGAGTTTCGGCAGGCTGACGACGCAACCTAGGTGTGAGGATGAGGAGGAGGTGGGTTCAGTTGGTGATGATGGTCTTTTTGGTGGAGACGATGGGAGGACAAATTGTTGTCGTTTGATTCTTTGATTGCAGAGTGAAAATAATAGAAGAGGGAAGAAAATGAAGGCATGGGGCTTTGTGTGTACTGTAGAGAAAAGAGAGAATATGGGAAGAGTGCTGGAGACTTGGGGTGTGTGGTGGATGTGTTTGCAAGTTGGGTTGTTTGTGGGAATAGGTTCTCTTTAAACTTCTTTGCAGGTGGGAAAAGAGGAGAGGAGAAGAAAGGGGTGGGTTTTATGTTTGCTGTTTGGAAAAGAGAGAGAAGGGGATAAAGGAGATGGGGCTCACGTGGGTGGGTTGTGTTTCTTGAATTGGGCTTTGGCTTTTCCCTCGCTTTTTTTCTGGATTTTTTTTTCTAGAAATATTTGTGATGAGGGCTTGAAATGTGGATGGGATTTGAGATGAAGGTAAGAATTTGAAGAGAAGATAAAAGAGAATTCACACCCAAAAATATTTGATCTGGATATCATACCCAAAAATATTTGAGCTGGATTTCACACCCGAATGCAACAAAAATTTTCATTTCGAAAATAATCCAAATTTTCATAATCAGTTTTTATTATTTTTTCAGTTCAATATCATGCCTTAAATTGGCTTACAGACTCTGACTTTTTTCTACAAATAGTCGTTGTGGGATTAAAAAAAGAGAAATAGAAATCTAAAATAAAGAAGAAACATACTTGACTCAAATAAAAGAAAATACAGACTCTGCTCAACAAAACGAATAACTCGTGACGCCTTTGATGTCGTCGGATGTCATGCATCATTCTCTCCTGGTGGGAGAAAACTCGACTCCGTCGAGTTTGGTATAGAAAGCTCCAGTAACTTTTCAACATAACTGGGTTTACCTGCTGCAACTCATCACTTAATAGGTAATATTTATTTCAAACAATCAGATATCATTAGAATACACCAGATAATTTAATCATCTAAAATTTTATCACATTTCACTGCTGTATTAGGATGAATATTTAAGAGTGGACTCAATGTGGGGACTCTCAAAAAAATGGCTAAGGAAAGTTTTACAACGAGTAGATTGTTAGGGTTAAAATCAAATACCTGTAATCTACTGAATACCCAACATTGAAAATATGATTAATTTTAAAATCTTTTAAAGATGTATAACATGAATATTGTAATTTGATTTCTGCAAGATTTTGAAAAATCTGACACTACAACATGCAAATCATTAACAGTTCCTAGGAAAATCGTTTCGGACGAATCCGAACCATCTTAAGTGTCAACACTAAAACTTTTAAATAATTTCCTAACACAAGCTCATAAATTACAGCTAGCATTGCATTGTTCAAATATACCACTGATTTCTCATGTGTAGATTATGCACGTGTATGAAAAATATGATGCAGACTCAGATATGCAGACTCAAAAGATTCTATAACGAATAGTAGCAGAGAGAGCATTATTTAGTGCCTAACTTATGCAAACGAGTAACTTGGCTCCCTATTGGATGGAAAAAATAATTTAGGCACTTGGGTTACTGTATCAACAACTTTATCGATCTCTATCAAAAGGGATTATTCGACTCACTATCAGAAATGTACATGGCAATTTACCTGTTACATGAGGAATGATGTCAAAAGATTTTCTAACAGGTGAAGGCTAAAGGAGTGCATCACCTTGTCTAACCGTAATGGAAGAAAAGTTGATAAATTGTAAAATGTGAGATCCTTCTATATCGGCATTCATTGACTTGTTGGACATGGGTCGACCATAAATGATATAATCCCTGATACCAACATCCTTTTTCACTACATAGCTCCAAAATTTGTCCTCATAAACATGGGTGTTTATTGGGACAAGGCACTGTTGCTTGTTCTCCAGTGATATCTCATCAACTTGCTCTTTAAGTTCGATTTGCTTGGTAGGATCTAACCTAGGGTGCGACAAGGCGGGGAGATTAGCTTCTGAGATTAACTCAATAGCATGTTGGATATCACATATCAGTAGTAGCTTATCCGGGAGGTCTTCAGAAAAGATAGCAATAGATTCTGTGACGATAGGGTTGATTTCGGGGAGATTCGAAGAACTGTCTTTAGGAGAGATGTTAGTAAACTTCGTAATATCTGGAACGACTCCACGAGGACTCGAAGTACTTGACTCCTCTAGGTTATCACCTGTAATCTTTTCGTCAAGGTCTGAGTCTTCCGATTCTTCGTCATGGCAAATTGGTTCTTCAGAAAGGACATCGGCAATCTCCGTGATCACATGCGAGGGTGTTGGCAATAAAGGAGGAAGAGGTTGACGATTGAGGAGACAATTACTGTAAGGGTCGACAGTAGTAGAAGCGGAGAAGGTGGTGTCGACAGTAGAGGTGAGAGAGGGAAAGGGCGAATGACAGTTGCGATAGCAACAAAAGGGATAGTAGCCGTGGTAGCTGAGGAAATAACACTAAACTCCATAATCACATGAGTGACTTTCGGAGAGATAGTGCTGTCAGGCTTAGAAGCTTCAATAGAAACTCTGTCAATGATGACAATCTTAAATGGGGTTGGACAGTTGACAGCAACATGCCTATAACCTTGACAGTTGTAACACTTGATTGTAGGACTAAATGTGGAGAAGTCCCTTTCGGTGTTCTTGCTCTTAGCGTTACTTTCAACACTTTTGTCGTTGGTGTCCACCTTGTATGGCTGGTCTCTGTGTATGAACTTGGTGTGGAAACTGACAAGAAGTCAACTTGAATATTGGGGCTTGATGATTCTGACTCCTAAATGCATGACTCAACTTGGGAACATCTAAGTCTTGAACTAAAGCGTAAGCCCCTTTAAACTCAGTGATTCTACGTTTACAAAGCTCATGTTCTAGGTCTATTTGAAGTCTAGCACAAAATTGGGAAAAACTTGGACGTAACTCTGTTTGCCTAGGATATTATTGAGAAACTTGTCGAATTCGTTAACACATTTCTTTGCAGATTTGCTACCTTGAGAAATTTTGCGCTATTGTCAAGAAAATATTTGTAGTAATGTGGGGGCATGTATTTACTCTTGAGTTCGTCCTTCATGTAAGACCAAGTGTCTATTGGTCTTTGGCCACAGAGCACTCACTTTTTCCCACATCGATCCAGTATTGACTCGCTTGTCCAGTTAGTTTCGTGACATCGAACCTGACTTTTTCCATTTCAGATAGCGAGTACCGGGTTAAGTACCAGTCTATGTTGTGTAGCCAATTCAGAAAAAATTGAGGATTGCTCGAGATGGAAATAGTGCACTAAAACAGTTGAGATTGAAAGTGAATTATGTTCTTAAAAAGGTGCTACTGTTCTCTCGAGACTACCGTTATAGCTAAGAAGCTAAACGAGTCGTGTCCACAAGGAAGGGAAGCGATGAAAGCTTTGTGTTCAGTTTTCTTGTTTTACTTAAAGTTCCTTCTTTTTTTAAAAAAAAATAAAATGTAGAAGAGAAGAATTGTGTTGATGGTAGGTGAAAACAAAGAAAAAGGTTGGTTTGTGAAATGTAAAATGGAAACAAAATGCTAAAGAAGTTGATACGAAGAAGTAGAAAACAAGTTGTGAAAGAAAAGAAAAGAAAACGGTTTTGGAAAAAACTTCAAAAATAAAATGAGTGTTGCTTAAAGAAAAATTGAAAAAGAGAACAAGTTTTGAAAAGAGGCTTCGAAGAAAAGAACTTAGAAAGCAAAATTTAAAAGAGGAAAAAGTGAATTTTTCTTTTGAGATGGTAAAAATGCATGGCTAACCTCCTACTAATGAATCCTACTAACCACTAATTTTCTTGATGATAGAGCCTCACAATGGATCCTTAGCGTTCACCACTCTTGTGTTATAAGAACTTGTCATGTGGATAACGAATGAAAGTTTTCCCTATCACCTTGCGTTACACGGCAAAAACTTGAAGGTCACCCCATCAAGATCCATTTTAGGCGAGAATAGGGTGAACTACAAGTGCACGATCGGTGTCGATAAGGATGAATAAGTATTCTCTAACTCACCAAACAAAACAAGGTTAGTACATCAATAAATCATCTAGAATACATAGTTAAGCATGAAATATGAGAATTAGCTTTCATTTTAGTGTGTTAAGAGTTAGAACTCTTCATCGTTAGTCATCCATATCTCTTGCTTGCACAAGGTTCTTTGTGAGGCTTATTAATTCATGTGGGTTATCAATCAAATAGTTAGAGGTTAGTGGGTAAGTAGTTAGTTAGCCATGCCAATAGAGAAGTTAGCCAGACATGGAATTAGAATATAAGAAAATAAACATCATACACTATTTGCAAGGAAAGAAAAAAGTTTGTAAAAACAACAAAAAAATTAGGCAAGGAAGAGGAAGGAGCTTGTATTGATTGCCACTGGTCAATTACAAAACTCTCACACTCTCTATTTTCTGGATTAATAAAGAGAAAAGAAAATTACACAAAAGTTCTAAAGAAAATCCTAAAGAAATTTCTAAAATTCTTCTCTAATTCTGTAACTTCCCCTCTCGCAGAACTAGAGGGGTATTTATAGCCTTAAAACCTTAGGTCCATTCAATCGCAGCCGTAAAAGAAAGCGATGCATCAAAGACCAGAGATTTGCCGCGAAAACGCGGACAAAGCTTCGTTTCCGCGGCAGAATCTCGGCCGTTACGCGAGCGTCTGCTCTAACAGCCTGGCTCTGTCCAGGTGTCTTTTGTTGGCCCAAAGGCCTTCCACCCTAGTTTTGATGATGATTAACTCATGTAGTTATGCTTACTAATAATCTTGTGTTGTTTAAGTTTCAGATCTTTAACCAAGATATTAGTTGGTGATTAGCTTCAACAAGGAGTTTAGAAGCTTTTCATGGTGATTCCAGGGCCAAAGCTTCAAGATCACACATTGCCTAGCCCATGGATGAAGTTTTGGAGCAAGTCAACTTGAAGATGAAGATCATCAAGAAGACTTAGGTATCCATAGTTTAGATTGTGTGTTTTAGATCCATTTGTAAAGTTTAGAATAGTTGATATGCTCAAGTGCACAACACACACAAGATTTATGTTTTGGAATTGGTTTTCATGAATAGATTGATCAAAACAAGTTTAATTTGTTTATATGTATAGTAGATGGTTTCTATTTATACATGCATACTTAAACTTTTTAAACAAACTTATTTTGATTATCTTATTCATGTATTGAAAAATCAAGTTTGATAAAAATACAAGTTTTGTTTTTGATAAAATTTGCAAGACTCAAAAATGAATTGATATGATTGATATATGTCTTGAAATTTTTATCACAAGTTTGTGTTTCAATACAAATATTAAAACAAGTTTTGTGAATTTTTAGAAGACTTAAAAGAATTTTCAAAATATTTTTAAACTGGTTTTCTGACCCAGATTTCTGTTCCAGGCTTCAACCAGTCGACTAAGTCAACTGACCAAGTCGACTAGGCTGAAGTCGGTCGACCGGGATGGTCGACCGACGTGCACAAATCTGTGCACATTTGGCAGCTTTGGGAAGGTCGACCGGGACGGTCGACCGATCTGAGAGCAGTGCTCTCTGTTTGTTTGGGTCGACCGTGCCGGTCGACCGTGGTTGCCCAACGGTCACATTTCTGACCGTTGACGGTCGACCGGGCCGGTCGACCGTCAGCCTGTCAGGCTGCCACATCAGCCTAACGGCTAGTTTTCTGATGGAGGTATAAATACCCCATCTCTTTGGGTTTTTGGCTAAGATTTTTAAGGAGAAAAATTTCTGGTTTCTAAAGTGTTTAAAACAAGTTTTCAAAAGTGTTTTGGGCTTTAAACTTCCAATTTGATTTCTGTTTTGGGTTTTTTGGAAAATCAAAGAAAACTAGGTTTTGGGAGATTGTATTGATTTTCATTTTCTATCATTTACAAGAGATTTCCCTAGTAGTTTTTCTTTGTTGCTTGTTTCCAAAAACACCTTGTTTCCACACTTGAGCTATCTTCTATCCTAATCTATTTAGGATCATTTGTTTTGTGGAAAAAGGGAAAAGAAAAGAGAGATTGTTTGTGATTGAAAGAAACCACTTGTTGTACACCCTTATTCTTTGTGTATCCCTCTTAGGTAGAGGTGATCGGGTGATTGGTTTGCTCCCTCTAGTGAGAGGTGGAGTTTGGTTTGTAAACCCTCTTCGGTAGAGGTGTTGGTTGTTGGTTGTATTGGCTACGGGCCTACCCCTTGGTTGTGAGGAGGTTGTTTGAGAGAGAAGTTCGGTACTCCCTTTGTTGTAACAAATCCTTCACGGTGAAGGTTCCCTCGGTGGGAGTCCTCGGTGGACGTTGATAGTGGATTGGAAATCCTACACGGTGGTGTAGGCAGGGATGTAGAGCTAGGGGCTCGAACCTCGAAACATATCTTTGTGTTAGCGATTGATCCATTGTCTCTCTAACCCTCTCTCTCTTTATATTGTGCAAAGCATCATTCATATCATCATATCATATTTGCTTGTGTTGAGCATAATTCATATTGCCATATCATTTCTATTTGCTAGTGTGGTGCCTTGCATTACTTTCATATTGCTATATCATTATATGCTTGGCTTGCTTGTGTGTGTGCCTCACTTATACTTAATCAACAAGAGCTTCACATAGCACCTCAACCCATTCAAGGGGAATCAAGTGGAGTTAGTTCAGAGTCCTTCACGGGGAATTCGGCTACACTTGTTGATTGTATTAAGTGTGTTTGCAAAATTTGTATTAGCTTCCGCAATTAGCGCACTTAGTTTTGCATTCATTTTTAGATTAGCACTAACACCTATTCACCCCCCCTCTAGGTGTTTTTCAATTGGTATCAGAACTAGTGCTCCTGATATTAGGCTTAATATCCTAGGAGTGAGATCCATTTGTTTGCTAATCTACATTTGCATTTGCTTGTTTTGCACACATATAGTTTGGACCCATGGCCTTCATGACCCCTCCTATGTTTGACATTTCTAGACTTGAAATTTGGAAGGTTATGATGAGTAGCTATTTGAAGACCCTAGGTTTGCATGTCTTTCTTGCGGCCACCAAGAAATGCTATCTTGGAGATCGCAAGCATATAGGGGCCAATGCATTAGCCCTTGAGGCTATTAGAAGCACATTATCTAAAGATTATCTTTTACGTGTTTCTAACATTAATTCCGCCTTTGCAGTGTGGAATTTGTTGACAACCACCACCACCTCCAAGCTTCAAGAATAAATTCAACCGGAGGAGTCTAGTGGAGAATCCGAGTCTCAATGCTTAATGATCCAAGGGAATGACTCCCTTGAGGTACATTCGGAACCCCACTTAGATAATGATGATTGTGCTAGTTCTTCAAATGATAATTATGATGCCCATGCTTTGAATGAAGAACTTTCCATTGTGTGTGAAAAATTAATAGAAAAATATAAAATTTTGAAAAAGAAAAGTCTAGGACTTGAAAATAAAAATAAAAATTTGATTTCTAGACTTGATGTTGTTTTGCAAGAGAAGGATGAGATTGCTAATGAAAGGGACTCATTAAAATCTCAACTTAATCTTGCTTTAAATGAAAATAAAATTTTGAAAAATAAAAATGATTGTGAAGATGTTTTAAAGAAAATGATTCTTTAACTTCAAAACTTGATTTTGTTTTAAAAAGTAACCATTCTTTGAAAAATGAAATTGAATTTATTTCAAAAGAATTAGAATTTGTTTAAAGAAAAATGAAGTTTTGAAAAATGATATTGCTTCACATGTTTGCCATGCTAGGGTAGTATCACACACTTCACCTATTGCATGCCACACTTCTTCTTCTAAGATTAATGATGATATTTGCTTGCTTATGAAGAAGGTTGATTGTTTGGGCTCCACTATGAGCCAATGTGCCATGAACCATACACGCTTGGAATCCTTGATTCGAAAGAAACAAGTTCCATCCTTTATGCATGCACACCCTCCACGGCATACACATGCTCATCACGGACACTCTCATCACATGTATGCTCATGTGTACACTTGTACACATTGTGGATGTAAGGGCCACCTTGCTAAATTTTGCTATGATAGATTACATAATGTAAATTTAGTAAAGAATTTTGTTTGGGTTAGAGAAGGGACTAACCCCCATGGACCCAAAAGAGTATGGGTACCAAAGACCACCCCTCCTTTATTTGATGTAGGTGTGGGCTCTCACATGACGTGAGAGTGATGGCACCTTGGAGTGGATGCGTTCCGAGCTTCATGGAAATAAATTGGATGCATCACTTTCAAGGGAAGGTTTGGTGGAGAGGACCACCTTTGTTTTGGAGAACTAGAGCGCTGCCCTCATTGGTTTTGGTATCGAATCTCTAACTCCTTATGTTTACATGCTTTCCATATTTATCTTTCATAGCATGATTTGATGTTTAGTGATCATCATGAATATGCCATGTTAATTAGATTAGTGTTATACTTATTAGTTGGTTGAAACATCCATGTTTTATATGGACTTATATTTTTGTGTTCTCACCTTGGTTAAACTAATTTGTATGACCTAGATCTAATGCACATGCATGTACATATTGATCATATATGATTTGTATTTCATATCTTTGATGTTTATAGCATGTTTCAATATTTGGTGATTATTATGATAATGCCATGCTCATTAGATTCTTGACATGCATGTATAGCATTTTGAGACACCCATGTTTATATGGACCCATATTTTGTGTTCTCACCGTTTGTTTTAGCTATCATGTTTATCATAGGTTTAATAACATGTGGATTTGCATAATAATCATGTTTAAGTTTATCATGTTAATTTTTATCGTGTTTTATGCTTCATGTGTTGATTACATGTTTAGATGTTAGTTTTCATTGAGACTAGGTATATATTCGTGCATATAGTGGGCCACAAATAAATCTATATATGTTTGAGTTGAATGCTTATTTGTTCCCATTAAATGTGCTAGTATAGTCTAGTTTTGATGATTCATACATTTTAAACTTGTATTCTCATTTTTGAATTTGTTTTATGATTGTGAGTTTAACTTCATGTATATGTCTATTTTATCCAAACTATTATTATACATATACATCCTTTGAGCCACGTGCCTTAATGCACATATTTTGTGGACTCGTTGTGTTTTGGATATGTATGTTTATTTTAGTTTGTATAGGACATACATATACCTTGAAGATTAAATAAGTTTTGATGATTTTCATGTTTTCTTGTTTCAAGGAATTAATTGAGCTTAATTGTCCATCTTTCATGATTATGATCTTCACGTTGTATTTGTACACTCACATTTATTGCTTACTCATGTGTTTGTTTTCATGAGTTATATTCATGCTTAATTGGCTTAGAGTGTTGGTTATCATGTGGATTTCATGTTTCATGAAAAATGATTTTGTTTTATTCCTTACTTGAAGAATTTCGTACTACTTAACAAAACTTTCTATTTATAACTAGTTACGGTATTCTTCATTTTGGTAGAGTTTTTCAAACTAAGCCTATTTTCAAATCTATTTTTTTGAAAACCCCTACCCTTTACGGGAGGTTGGATGGGAGTCCATGCCTTATATGTTTATATTGAAAATCATTTTAAACTTGTGCATGAGATGGGTGGATTAGTTATATGAGTTATACCATGCTTTTATTGTTATGTCAATTGGTATCATTGAACTCTTTCAATTGGTATCATTTTGATTTTTTTTGTATACTCATATGTTTATTGTGTATATATATTTTCAATTGGTATCATCTATTGGTGATTGGTACTCATTCTATTTCATACACATATACTTATTTTATTTGTGCTTAAGATATAAATTTTTCACAAATCTTGTTTATGCTAGTGCTTGAGCTTTAACTTTGTTTCAATTGATTTAGTTTTCAATTGGTATCTTATTTCAAGCCTACGCATTGTTTTTGTTGGTATTTCATAAAGGGGGAGAAAATTCGATTTTCATATTTCAATTGGTATTTAGTTTTCCACTCCCTTGCTTTATGATAGAAAATAAAAATTTTAATTGATACCATATGGCTTAAAAGAAAATTACTATCTTTTGATATCAAGATGTTTTGTGTTTTAAATTGGTATCTAAAAATTTTGTTTAGAGAAAAATATTCAAAAGTCTTGATTTATATTGACTATATGCAAGGAGAGCTTAACATCTCTTCTACATATAGATTCATGATGAGTGTATCTTGTATTGAAGAGCTTAACATCTCTTCTTTATGTGGTACACGTGTATAGGGGGAGCTTCACATCTCCTCTTATGCATTACATAATGTGTGTTATGTGAATTAGGGCTTAACATCCCTCTTTCATGTAATGCATATGTGTAGGGAAGCTAACTTAGCGTCTTCCTCTTCATGAATGTATATAGCATATAACATTTATTGATCCTTATTTACTTTTCTATTGGTATCAAGATACTTCATTGACATATTTATCTATTGATATCATGTTGTTTATAGTCAACCCTTATTGACCTTGTTTTTGTTTTAAACAAAAAGGGGGAGAACAATGTTTTATTGTTTTGATTGACAAAAAGGGGAGAAAGATTTTTACCCCTCATTTTATTGTTTTGATTGTTTACCCCTTTGTTAATGATTGACAAAAAGGGGGAGAATACTTCATGTTTATATATGCATACTTATGTTTTTGCATATATTAAGTTTTATTGGTATCTAGAGCATCTAGTGTTTTGTTAATGTTTTATTAATTTAATTGGTATATAGAGCTTCTAGAATATGTTTTATGCATGTTGATGCATACATGTTTATGTACATTCATAGCATATCTTTTATCTATTTGTTTATGCATGAGTTAAGGGGGAGCTTCTTTGAAGCTTAACCTTAATCCATGCATATATAACTCCATGAGTTTTGTCATCATCAAAAAGGGGGAGAGTGTTGGCCCAAAGGCCTTCCACCCTAGTTTTGATGATGATTAACTCATGTAGTTATGTTTACTAATAATCTTGTGTTGTTTAAGTTTCAGATCTTTAACCAAGATATTAGTTGGTGATTAGCTTCAACAAGGAGTTTAGAAGCTTTTCATGGTGATTCCAGGGCCAAAGCTTCAAGATCACACATTGCCTAGCCCATGGATGGAGTTTTGGAGCAAGTCAACTTGAAGATGAAGATCATCAAGAAGACTTAGGTATCCATAGTTTAGATTGTGTGTTTTAGATCCATTTGTAAAGTTTAGAATAGTTGATATGCTCAAGTGCACAACACACACAAGATTTATGTTTTGGAATTGGTTTTCATGAATAGATTGATCAAAACAAGTTTAATTTGTTTATATGTATAGTAGATGGTTTCTATTTATACATGCATGCTTAAACTTCTTAAACAAACTTATTTTGACTATCTTATTCATGTATTGAAAAATCAAGTTTGATAAAAATACAAATTTTGTTTTTGATAAAATTTGCAAGACTCAAAAATGAATTGGTATGATTGATATATGTCTTGAAATTTTTATCACAAGTTTGTGTTTCAATACAAAATGTTAAAACAAGTTTTGTGAATTTTTAGAAGACTTAAAAGAATTTTCAAAATATTTTTAAACTGGTTTTCTGACCCAGATTTCTGTTCCAGGCTTCAACCAGTCGACTAAGTCAACTGACCAAGTCGACTAGGCTGAAGACGGTCGACCGACGTGCACAAATCTGTGCACGTTTGGCAGCTTTGGGACGGTCGACCGAGACGGTCGACCGGTCTGAGAGCAGTGCTCTCTGTTTGTTTGGGTCGACCGTGTCGGTCGACCGTGGTTGCCCAACGGTCACATTTCTGACCGTTGGCGGTCGACCGGGCCGGTCGACCGTCAGCCTGTCAGGCTGCCACATCAGCTTAACGGCTAGTTTTCTGATGGAGGTATAAATACCCTATCTCTTTGGGTTTTTAGCTAAGATTTTCAAGGAGAAAAATTTCTGGTTTCTAAAGTGTTTAAAACAAGTTTTCAAAAGTGTTTTGGGCTTTAAACTTCCAATTGATTTGTGTTTTGGGTTTTTTGGAAAATCAAAGAAAACTAGGTTTTGGAGATTGTATTGATTTTCATTTTCTATCATTTACAAGAGATTTCCCTAATAGTTTTTCTTTGTTGCTTGTTTTCAAAAACACCTTGTTTCCACACTTGAGCTATCTTCTATCCTAATCTATTTAGGATCATTTGTTTTGTGGAAAAAGAGAAAAGAAAAGAGAGATTGTTTGTGGTTGAAAGAAACCACTTGTTGTACACCCTTATTCTTTGTGTATCCCTCTTAGGTAGAGGTGATCGGGTGATTGGTTTGCTCCCTCTAGTGAGAGGTGGAGTTTGGTTTGTAAACCCTTTTCGGTAGAGGTGTTGGTTGTTGGTTGTATTGGCTACGGGCCTACCCCTCGGTTGTGAGGAGGTTGTTTGAGAGAGGAGTTCGGTACTCCCTTTGTTGTAACAAATCCTTCACGGTGAAGGTTCCCTCGGTGGGAGTCCTCGGTGGACGTTGATAGTGGATTGGAAATCCTACACGGTGGTGTAGGCGGGGATGTAGAGCTAGGGGCTCGAACCTCGAAACATATCTTTGTGTTAGCGATTGATCCATTGTCTCTCTAACCCTCTCTCTCTTTATATTGTGCAAAGCATCATTCATATCATCATATCATATTTTCTTGTGTTGAGCATAATTCATATTGCCATATCATTTCTATTTGCTAGTGTTGTGCCTTGCATTACTTTCATATTGCTATATCATTATATGCTTGGCTTGCTTGTGTGTGTGCCTCACTTATACTTAATCAACAAGAGCTTCACATAGCACCTCAACCCATTCAAGGGGAATCAAGAGGAGTTAGTCCAGAGCCCTTCACGGGGAATTCGGCTACACTTGTTGATTGTATTAAGTGTGTTTGCAAAATTTACATTAGATTCCGCATTTAGCACACTTAGTTTTGCATTCATTTTTAGATTAGCACTAACACCTATTCACCCCCCCTCTAGGTGTTTTTCATCTTTTAGAAGCTTCTTATTCTCCTCAAATATCCTCTAGTTTGTTACAGAACTGGGCTTCATGGATTGGGCTTTAAATAATCTTCATTAAATCGTAATTAAATTAAGATTTTGGGCCTTCTTCTCCATTAAATTGTGGACTTAAAAAGTAAGAAAAAATTCATTAGAAACCAGCATTTTATTAAAAATAAATGGGAAAGTGTGATGTAAATAATACAAAAATGAATACTAATCACACCCCCATACCTAGCTTTTGCTCGTTCCCGAGAAAAATAAGAAAAGAAAAGAAAATCTAAACTAGAGATGTTATTACACCACTTTCGCAGGTGACGCGATTGCACTGAGCGTGTGCAACAAGCCGTTAAGCCTCTAAATTTCCCCTAGAGGAGGACTGTTCTCTCCTAAGGGTTTTCAGCAGATTACACCCATAAAATCCAAAAAAAAAATGTTAGTGTTTTGAATTTTTTTTGGAAAAAAAATAAAGTTTATGGTCTATTCTTGCAAAAATTAAGTGATATATGGTTTTAGGTTAACCTTTAGCTATTCATTCTTAATTCAAGTCTCTATGCAAGGGATTGTTATCAATTAGGGTTAAGGGATCGGGATTAGATTGATTATTTGATCTTTTATTAATTTCAGAAAGTATACATTTATGTTTATAGGGAATTTTAACTTGGACTTATGATACCTTTATATATATACATATTTTATTTTATTTTATTTATTTTTTCTTTAGTTTCATTAGGCTTTCTAGTTCACTCATGTAATAAGTCTTGAACCAATGACTCCCAGATCGGACGGTCTTAAGGTACTAGATGAGAATACATTCCTCGGGTCCAAGTACTCAGTGTTTATTTTTGACCACCGTTAGGTGTGACTAATTTTACTTCCTAAGGCACAATTAACCAGCTTAATTAGTGGTCAAATATTTTATTTATTTTATTTATATATATATTAATACGGATATTTAAGTGTTTGTTTTAATCCCTCAATATATATCTGTATATAATTCTAAGAAAAAAAATTCAAGAGCTAATTTTCTTTCTAATCTTTCTTTCTTAACCTAAAAATCCAACAATTCCTCTTATTTTAACTAAATTTAAGAAATCCTATTTTAAAGTTTTACTAATTCCTAAGATAAATTTAATTTTCTTAAAAATGGATCAAAACTTATTTTTAAAAGTTTTTGTAAAAGAAAATCTAGAAAAATCTAAAGAAAATCTAGAAAATATCTAAAAGAAAGAGAAAATAATAAAGAGAAAATCTTAGGAAAAAAAAGAAAAGAAAATCTAGAAAATGTCGTAAAATAAAGAGAAAATCTTACATTAATACCCTCCCCCATACTTATCTCATGCATTGTCCTCAATATATACAATATAATATGAATGCATGAAATAAGGGAAGTGAAAAGATGTTACCCTCATCGATGGCTCGGACCGGCCGAAGTGCTTGGATCAGTCGATTGTCAACGTCGTAGTCCCTCCTCCATGCACTCTAAACGCGAAGACTGCTTCTCCATCTATCGTCGGAGCCGAGTTTGTCCCTTGAATATCTTCTTCATGCCTTTCCAAATAGAAGACATGAAGGTGCGTGAATCAATGGGTGGTGCTGTCGCCAGAACTCAGGCTTGCCTCCTCCACCTGGTCCTCAGAAGAGGACTCAGCTGGGATATCCTCTGGTTGGACAGTGGGTGTTCAAACCACATGGAGGCAACTATTATACGTACTTGTAACTCTCTCGGGGGCCACAAAGACTCGATCATATGCAGAAAATACCGCATATGGTAGAAAGTTTCTACACAGACAGATGACTAATACAGGATGGGAGTACTTTGCACCCTAGTACGCTGGAGTTTGCAATCAGAATATGGAGTTTAGGCAGATTGTATGCTGCCTAGTCATCAGGTTGTGGATAATTTGCAGCACATGCTATTGAAAGATGTAGCGTGGTCAAGGCCTAATGTTGTGTTGGACCCATCGTCCAACGCAATGGACATTGCGAAAAGTTGTGCTAGCCTTGAGCCTACGGTCTTGCTTTTCTCATCGAGCACCCATGATTGTCATGTACTCAATAAGGGGGGTAGGGTCTCGTTGTGTTGTGGTGAACTGGAGACTTGTGTGTAGTCCTCAATTATGTCAACTATAACCATGATGTCTCCAGTGTCAAAGTGCACAGTAAATTGGTGATGGTCAAGATCAATAGTGGCAGTGTCAATGCATGTGTAGAATTTCTTGACAAGTTTAGGACAATAATATGCATTAAACTCAGAATTATTATACACAAGGCCATATCAATTTCTTTCTTTAATCCTATCCAAAAACACATGGCCATATCCATTCGTATCAGTCAAGATCCTAGAAAAATCTTTTTCAGCAAAAATAGATGATGCCTTGGATCTGAAAACTAAAATTTGTAAATGAAAAGATTAGAGAATGCAAACCTCCTCGGAATTTGTGGGGGGCGGGGGGGGATGAAGTAAGGACTGCTCTGGGCAATCCAAACAGGAAGAATAGAGATAGACTAGGAGATGTGAGATCTACACAAAAAATTTATCGAGAGAAAATTTGGCGGCGTTCTGGAGACGACAAAAGGGCCGCGAATCCGCGACTTTTTGAGGGTTTCCGCGGCAAATTGGGGGAGACTAGAGGTTGGGTTTTGGGGGGGAGTGGCACCCTCTCTTCCTGTCTTCAGACTTGAGTTTAGGTCAGGAGTTGGGGCACGGGAGAGAGGATAAGATGGTTTTTATAGAGGGAGGAAAAAGGTTAGTTTCCTTTTTTAACTTTAGGTATAGAAAAAATTCCTAACCTAGCATTTGGTTTTTTATTTTTAAGGAAATGTGGAATATATACATAAGAAAAAAGTCCTAATGGGTTTTTTTTTTTTTTACAATGGAGTCCTAATTTTTATTTATGTTTGTTTTTACATTTTTATGGGTTTTTTGTTTTATTTAATTTCTCTTTTATTAAATTTTCAATTATAATGCAAAAGGATAATTGGTGTGGACTTGAGTCAGTCATAAGTTGTGTTTGTGAGACCCACAACTTGTGCTTCAGAAGGTTTAGGCTCGATGGTTAAGAAGGGTTTCAATTCTGGCCATTGACTTTGAAAATATTATTACTTCCTGGATCAGATATCTCTACTGCACCATGGGGAAATGCAGTCTGTACTGTGAAAGGACTTGACCATCGGGTTTTCAATTTGCCCGCAAAGAGATGTAGCCTAGAATTGTAAAACAAAACGTTTTGTCCTAGGATAAAATTTTTTCAATGTATGGAGCGGGTATGAAAAATTTTAGTTTTGCTTTTGGTGATTCTAGCACTATCATACACTTCATTTCGTATCTCCTCTATTTTGAAATCTGCAGTTTTCGTAAATTATCGGCTTTAGTTAAATCAAAGTTGAGTTGCTTGATTGCCCATAAAGCACGGTGTTCCAGTTCAACTGGCAGATGACAGGGTTTTCCAAATACTGCTCGATACGGGGACATATTGATGACAGTCTTGTAGGCGGTTCGATTAGCCCACAGTGCATTTATAAGCTTTACAGACCAATACTTACGGTTTTGACTTATAGTTTTTTCTAGTATGAGTTTAATTTGTTTATTTGTAACCTCAATCTGCCTGTTGGTCTGAGGATGATACGCCGTGGATAATTTGTGTTATGGAGCACTTCCGCATTAGGGCTTCAAAAGCCCTATTGCAGAAGTGCGATCACTTATTATCGCACGGGGGGCACCAAAGCGGGAAATGACATTCTCTTTTAGAAATTTGTTAACAATCTTGTTGTCATTTGTCCTAGTTGGCACTGCTTCTACTCATTTTGACACATAATCAACTGCACCTAAAATGTAATGGTTGCCAAAGGAAATGGGAAATGGCCCCATGAAATCGATGCCCCAAGCATCAAAAATTTCTACTTCAAGAATGGGGTTTAAGGGCATCATGTCTCTTCTCGAAATTCTCCTCGCCAATTGGCAATTTTTGCGCAGCTTGCAAAAATTGAAAGAGTTCTTAAAAGAGTGGGCCAGTAGAACCCACTCTGTAAGACTTTTTCAGCAGTCTTACGTAGACCAAAGTGTCCACTACAATCAACCTCGTGACAAAACGCCAGCGCGCTCCTATGTCCCTCTTCAGGACGACACCGTCTAATGATTTGATTAGGACAGTATTTGAAGAGATACGGTTCTTCCCAAAAGAACCGCACCTGAGCGAAGAAATGATGTCTATCCTGACTAGACCAATCAGAAAGTATTTGCCCGGTAGCAAGATAGTTTACAATATCTGCATACCAAGGCTCATGACATATAGCTTGGATGTGCTCGTCAGGAAAATCTTTTTTTATTGGTGTTGTTTCAATAAGCGCATTTGTGATCTGAGACAGGTGATCCATGACAACATTTTCAACACCTTTCTTATCTTTTATTTGGAGGTCAAATTCTTGCAAAAGAAGGATCCAACGAATTAGTCTTGCTTTAGTGTCCTTCTTTGTCATTAGGTATTTTAGCGCGGAATGATCTGTGAACACAGTTGTCCTGGACCCGAGTAGGTATTGTCTAATTTTTTTCAACGCAAAGACTACGGCTAAAAACTCTTTTTCAGTCGTAATGTAGTTGAGTTTGTTGACACTCCAAAAGGAAAAGCTCCTTGATAGCACTTCAACTGGCCTGAACGACATCTACACTCCGCGACAGCTACAAAAGTTAGAGTCATGGATGAGCTGATGACCCGGTTTATGCCTACGTCAGAGGCCAAAGTAGGCCTATAAGGCTAGGTCTGTTCAAACACCTAGCCTCACGTGAACCCAAAAGGGAGCTAGTTTCGCCCATAGCCTTGTTAAAAGGCTGAAGCCACTAGCTTTGTACGAAGCTTCAATTAGCCCCACTGAGGGCTAACATTAGCTTCACTGGAAGCTTTCTCACCAACTTCGCTGGAAGTGTGGTCTGGCTCTGCTCTGAGCTAACTTTCTAGCTTCGCTTGAAGATTCACCTAACTCATCAAATGAGCTAACTTCTAGCCTCGCTTGAAGTATTGAATATAGTTTCGCCTGAAGCTTTTTAAGATGAACTTCGTATGATACTCTTACTTAGCTCCGCCGCGAGCTTTTCCAGGTCATCAGTTGACCGTTTCAAAATCTCACAAGGGATTAATGGGTGAACCTTGCTACTTTAGTGGGGTTAATGCTACTTTAAGTGGGCGGTTACACCCGCCCACTTCGTCCCACATTAAGTGGAGACAATTAAGCCACAATGGCTATCAATAACTCACGCGAACCTCCCAGCTTCGCCTGAAGCTTGCATTTAGCCTCGCGGCAAGGCTATTTCGGCCTCGTGCGAAGCTAACAGACTGATTCAGTCTTGCTGAATTCAAGGGGTAGTTACACCCCAATTTTTGCTGTAAATAGCCCCTTTCAAGAGAGAAGAAAGGCTGGAAAATTTGGAGAGATCTAAGAGCCTTTAGCCCCAAAAGTGTCCTCTTTCTTTTAAGCTTCCAAAAGCCCCAGAGACTCAACTCTCTTTCATTCAGGGTCCCAACACGTCTTCTACCTTCAGAGGATTTTTAGAACCAAGCGAGAAGAGAATTCGCCGGAGAAGGCTTGAACACCCGACCGATTGCATCGTCAACGGGATAAAGTGATCGAGCGCTGATCAGATTCCCACCGACATACTTCCCCAGAATCTCAAGAGGAGATCTATTTATAATTTTTTTCTTTCTTCAAGGAATTACTTGTAATTTTGCTCCTCAATTCTCTTTTGTAAGTTTTCCTCAATCATTTTCAATGAAAAACAAGATGGCGATTTCGCTGGGAAATAGGGTCTTCTTCCGCAACAAGGAGATTATGTCGCAATGCAACGGTCAGAGTGCTAAACCCATCACTGTCAAAAATTTGGTCATCCACTTTGACCAAGAGAAGTACGAGGAATTCCTCTCTGGGGTTGGTCCAACACTCCATTCACGGAAGCACAGGAGGGTCTCCGTAACCAAAACTCCACTGGCTACAAATCAGAAAGTAGCTTCAACTGAGGCTGTGTCCAAACCTATGCCAACCGAGGCTAAATTAACTTTATGTCAACATGACGACTTTTCATACAAAGCCAAACAGGTTCCATATGAACCTAAGACCGCTCAGGGTAAGCAGGTCTGGAAGGCGAAGTAAGGAACCTCTCTGCGAGAAGTTTCATGCGAAGTTGAAACTCAACCTTATCTCTCACATGAAGACAAGGACAAAGCGCCCTTAAATGTTGGTAGCGTTGCTCATGCAGCTTCAAAACGGGGCGCTCAAAGTCCTCTTAGCCGCGAGGCTAAATTGGAATCACGAGGACGTGAAGTCTCACTGGCTTCGCCCAATCAGAGAGTGCTTGTTTCCATCGCTAAGTTCGCTCCTTTGAGCGGAATTAAGGGGGCATTCTCAAGTGCTGATAGCGTTGCTTATGCACTTAACAATACTAATAAAGTCCCTAGCCGCAAGGTTAGAACTAAAACACTGTGTCGTAATCACCTTCGCCGCAACGCGAAGATCAAAGCGCCACTGTGCGCTAAAAGCGAAGCTACCACGGCTTCGCTCCTAGCGCTTTCTAACGCTAAACTCGCACTTGGGGGCATAGCTAAAAGTTTAGCTTCGTCGAGTGAGGCTAATGTTACAGGTGGAGTTGTTTAAACTTCACCTATAATTAAAGAAAGAAGCTTTAATGTTAGAGTTCTCCAGTTTGAACAGCCTAGTACAGACCCCCTCGAGTCTATATACTAGATCACTTAAGCTCGGTTAATCCTGATTTACTAGAGTTCTTAACTAACAAACGTAAGTTCTGTTGTGAAGAACTAAGCCATCTTCTCCCTTCTACTGTGAATAAGTAGGGTGCTAGTTGGTGACGGTCTATTCAATCCATTGCCGACTAGGGCCAGTCCCCACCACTCTTCCAGCGTGACAGTCAGTTTTCAACCGATTATCGATTCAAGCCTCTGTTGAATCTCAGAAAAAGAACAAAGTACGAAACGTGCCAGATCTTTCCTCAGCATCCGTCAACATGATAGGGAGGGGCGCGAACCGCTCAGGGCCAGACGAGGGAGACGTGATACTAACTCTCCTTCGTTCAGTTCTCCATATTTGGACTATAGCCCCGATTTGGGACAAGTCTTAGTAGGACAAGAAGGTACATTCCGAAGCACGCGATCCAGGGTAGCAATACCTTATAATTATGAACAACTGTCCTCTTCAATCAGGGGTGATATCACCAGAGCCACTGAAAAGTCTTTTCGAATGGTCTGATGATGATGGAGAAACTAGTGGATATGCCTCTTCAGCAATGGTCAGCAGAGCGTCATCAAACATGGCTGACAACAACAATGATGACCTTTGCCAACGGATGGAGGCTCAAGAACAAACTTCTAGGGCACAACAAGAAACTTTGGACAATATTTAATAGATGCTAGCTTAGCTCCTGACCAATCGGAATAACAATGATACCAGAAGCAATCATAATGAGAAGGAACATAATGATGATGAACGGCCTAGGATTGAGAAGTCGAGGGAAAGTTCTTCAATTGATACCGTGATCATTAAAGGTATCCAGGTTCAGATTGCATCCCTAGCTCAGAGGGATGAGCTGAAGAAGTTAGGTATGACTCGCCCTGACCCACTAGAATGGGATTCAGTGCCATACCCGTCGAAATTCAAGCCACCTACGTTACATACGTATGATGGTAAGAGTTCACCGAGCCAGTATATCTATTACTTACGGTCCCAGACTGATAAAGTAATAGATAATGATGCCATCATGTCCAGATTGTTTATTGGTACTCTCAAAAAAGCGGCCTTCGACTGGTTCAAAAGCCTTCCACTGGGTTCCATCAATTCTTGGATCGATTTGGAGATTTGGTTCCTTTCTCGCTTCTATGAGGATGACACCGAGGTCACCATAGATAAATTTCTTTCCACCGTGCAAAAGAAAGAAGAATCCGTCCGTGATTATATTGAAAAATTCGGGAACCTATCTCTGTGCGTCCAGCAGGGATGCCCTTGCTTATGTTTTTGCAGACATGTAGGCACAACTTTCTGGACTAAGTAAAAATTCGCATGGGAGCTGTTAAGGCCTACACTTGGAACGAGCTTATTGAGCAAGCTGAAATAGCTGAGAAGTCGGCTAAAAAGTTTTAGCCTTCCAGGCCTAAAGGGAAATGGAGTGAACAACAAACGACGCGGCGAAATGGCACTGTCTTCCTAATCAAAAGGGAAAGAAACCATGTCGGTGGAGTTGTTGGGGGAAACTCCTCTGAAAACCAAAAAGAGTGGCGCTAGTAATCAGGAGTTCATGTTTCCCACGAAATAATACTCCTTTAAAGATGAGCAGGTGGTTACAATATTCTATTTGCTCCAAATGGGTAATAAGTTGAAGCTACAAGAGGTTCGACGCCCTAATGAAGTGGGACGCACAAACGATCCCAACTATTGCCTCTTCTATAGGATGGTTCACCATTCTACCAACAAAGGCTCTGTCCTCAAGGACAAAATTTAGGCTTTGATCGACGGGAGTTTTGACTTTAAAGTCAGAACAAAAAAAAGTCACTGCAAACATGGTGACTCTTGAGTTCGACACTCTTTTGAAAGTTACTGTCCCGACAGACATGCTCCAATCCCAAAGGCACGACTGGATGTAACTAATCTTTCAGCAAAGCAGCAAGAGGCTAAAGGCCTCCTTCCACTGACATTGAAGACTGGAGAAATCATGTGGGTGCACCCAAATCTTGCCAAAGGTAAACAATAAGACTCAAAGAAACCCAAGCTAAAGGGAAATCACGTAACGTCGTCTCTGTCTTGCTAGATGATGACAGCATAACAGTAGCTTCTCTCAGTGACTCTGAAGATGAGAAGCATGCTTTGGCAGCATAGGACGCTGCACCCCAACCAACAGGTACTCGGTCTGGGAATTCATACCTAAGGCAGTACGAGAAGACCACTGATGAGACACAACAATCAACTACGTCAGTGAAAATACCTGTTTTGGCTTCAGTCCCAACGCCAGGAAAATGAAAGCAGAAAGAAGTCCGGTTTGATCGAGTGTTGAAGAAAACTTCGAGTCTGGGACTTGATGCCCCTTTTCGCTTTGATATATTGGCACAACTAGCTAATATTCCAGCTTGGATCACTATACACGAGCTGCTTTACCTCTCGAAAGAGAAAAGAAAACCACTCTGGGACGCATTGGCTAATTCAGAATCATTTCTGATACATATGTCGGAGGCCTCTGAAGATGACAGTCAACCCTTGTGCCCTGAATATCATCACGTATAGCTAAAAATACCTGCCATCACCTTTATGTTGAGGACATGCTCCTCAAAGACAATAAACACGATCGACCCTTGTATTATACTGAATACATCGACTCGATGTGCATTGAGAGGGTACAGGTTGATCCGGAGTCTGCACTCAGCATCATCCCTAAAAGGCTCTTTTACTTTCTTGAGATACCGCTTAACAGATTATCAGCAACGACTACTACGATATATGGCTTCAATGCAGGAAGTAGTCACCCATTAGGAAAGATTCGACTTCGCTGTCGAATTGGAGACCTATAATCAGAAGTGACATGTTACGTCATCGACGCTGACAAGTCATACAATTTATTGCTTGGGCGGCCTTGGATTCACGCTAATTGGATCGATCCTTCCACTCTGCACCAGTGCTTCAAGTATGTGGAAGATAATGCAACAGTATGAACGGTGTTTGCTGAAATACAGCCGTTCAAGGGAGTTGAAAACTACTTTACTGATCCTCTCTTCTATCAGGAAGCTAACGAAGTAGCAAAAGAACCGTTACTTGAAGATGATGATAGCGGCAATGAAGCAAATTCAGAGTCAGAGAAAGACACGCCAGCTATTCTTGCTTTCAAACCTATTGTAGCATATTTCAACGATCCTAAATGTAACATTCTCATTGAGGATAATGGTGAATGGGTGATCAATGAGAATGACATTTTTTATTATCTTGTGAGTGTTGATTTGTTTAAATTTGTAGATGATACCTTCTTGCACATGCCCTTGTCCATGATAAGCATGACAAGTACACCTATAGAGAGTGGAGAAGGCTCTGTCTTTGTAATCCCTCCATCCAAAAAAGAGTCAATCGCCTATAATATTCGGTAGGGTCTAGCCCCGAATGTCTGCAGTTACAAACTCGGGTTCGTACTCAGAGCCCCCTTAAATTTTCCATTATGAACGATCAGCACACCATATGAGGAGAAAAATGGGGTACAATCTACAGCATGGGAATGGCTTGAACTTTGAAAGAGGACGACGTGATCTTCTACGGACTTTTGTGCCGAAAGGGAAGCGAACAAATTATTACGATAAAACACGCAAGGGGTTGGGATATGTTACACCTCCCGCTCTGTTTCAGTCTGAAGAAGATGAATCTCTCCTATCACACTCCTCTATTTCATCTGAGTGGGAATCAGAAATCAGTGTGGGGGTGCACTTCAAAAACCTCTTCATCAATATGACTTCAATCAATCAATTGGAATATGAGGAGGCTATTGAAACGTTTAACACTGAGTCATGGGTGATTGTAGTTCATTTTTGCATCATTTTCCACTTTCATATCATGCTTTATGTAAATAAAAATAAGGTTTTTATTGCTTTTCTCTCTAATTTTTCAGGTCCACCATTAATGGAGAGGAAGGTCCATAATCAAGGAATTAATGGGATTAATTATAGAGCCAAAAGGAAAAGCCCAAAGTCAAGCCCAGATCTGGAGTAGTCCACGAATATCCCCAGATTTCTAGAAGATCCAGCGTGGCAAACAGACTGTAACAGAACGACAACAGAAATCGTTGGCGCAACGGCCAAGATTCTGCCGCGGAAACACGGCTCTGGCCGCGGATCCGCGGCAAGCATCTGGCCGTTGAGCCAGCGTTTGATCCCACGGCCAAGATTTGAGGGCCTCATCCTCTGAAGCCTATAAATAGACCCTAGGGCCTCTGCGAAAAAGGGAGGAGAGAATAGGAGAGAAGAGCTTGTATTTTTGAGAGAATTGTAGGGATTTTCTCTAGCTTCCTTTAGTGCTCTTGTAATCTTCTTTCTCCTTCTAGAATTCTGCAAAGAGAGAGAGAGAGAGTGAGTGTGAGATCTTGTAATTGAAGTGGTGACAACTTGAATGTAAGGATTGATCCATCTTTCTTCTCATCTTTACTAATTCTAGTGCTTTACTTTCTTGTGCTTTACTTTCTTCAAACTTTAATTTCTATTGCATTTTCTTCTACCATGAATTGTTGTGTTCTTTTCATTTCAATGTCTAGCTAACTCTCTAACATGACTAGCTAACCACTAACTTTACTAACTTCTAACTCTTGGGTGATTGCTAATTCATGTGATTCATTGGATGCTTTATTGTGATCTTGTAATTTCATGTCTCAATTATCCCCAATGAAGATGAGTTGCTTTAATTCTTGGCAAATGCTTGTTTTCATTCCATATGATTCATGTGAGCCTCATTTAGAGCCTTGTCTTTAGAACAAGTGCCTTGATGGAACATGGAGATGGAGCACCTAACTATGCTATTTGTTGTACAATTTTCTTACTTCAATGCTAACTCGAGTATGGCTTTGAATGACTAATGAATCTTGTATCTTCTTCCTTAGCATTCCCTTGAGTGACACTCCTTGATTCCACCATTAAAAATCTATCTCGGGAGCCGATGAATCAATGAGGTTACAAGTCAAGCCGAGAAGATCACTCATCCTCCAAGTGGGAAAGTATTTGACCAAACAAGCAAGACAAACCTTTGCCGATGAATCAACATGAGGCATGCATCACCTTATGAGATTAGTAAGTTAGTAAATTAGAAGGGTTAGCTAGTCATGTCTTTTCTATCTAAAGTCTTTTTAAGGTTTTCCTTCTCAAGTTTTCTTTCCAAGCTAGTAAAGTTTTCCAAGTTCTTTTCACTTTCCTTTCTATCCTTTTCCTTTTTATGCAACAAAATCCACAACGAATTGTTCCTCTCTTTTCCATGTCATTTTGTTTTTGTTGAACATAGAAGAACTCTTGTTTTCTTTCTTCAAATTTCGAAACCGTAAAGCTTCCATCGCGAGCTCTCCCTGAGGATCGACCCGTAATAGTTTATACTACTACGGTGATTCGGAAGGAGTAAATAAAAATTTGTGAATACATTTTGGAGATTTTGAGCATCACTTACGAGCGTCGAAGGTTGTTTCTAAACCCTCTCTCTCTGAATATAGTACACTCCTGCCTTCCGAACAGAATTTTTTGCGCAGTTGCCGTGGAAGGGAATGATTTTGATTTCACGTTTTTGTTAACCTTTTCTTATCTGTTTTGGTGTGCAGGACAATCTTTACAGGTGCTTAACATTGCAGAATAAACACTAGCTTTGCATCTCCCTGCTCTAGAAAGCAGGGACCCAGCTTCTAAAGAACCGCCACGCCAACGCGCCTTTTGCCGCGAAAACGCGGCGATTTTGTAATCATTGTGTATCTTGTTGTGCTGGGATGTGTTCATTGTAATAGCTAGTTGATCTGTAGTATTACTTTCCTACTTTGATTGCCTAAACACCGCAATAAATTAAAGAACTAAAATACGGTATTGGATGCTTTTAAAACGGTTTAGACACTTGCATTTAGGCACGTGTCAATTCAATTCCAATATACTGTATTTTGTTCTATTGTTGTGATCTGGATGAAGGTGTACATATGGTATTGCATATAGCATAGGACAAACACGTGGGTGATTTATCGCTTTGTGTTATACTATTGTCTATATTGCACACTTGCACGAATTGAATTTAAGGGCAAAAAGGTGGGTATTCAATCACCCTTCCTTAGCGCAAAAACCACCCCCACTCGCACAACCCAAGCCCTAATAAAAATTGATAGACGTTGGCCCCTAGGGACATCTTGGACTCATTAAGAGTCGTCTAGGTCTAGGTCAACCCTACTCTAGGCTTGGTTTTGATTTTTTCTTTTTTTGTTGTTGTTTGATTTTTCCTTTTTGTTTGTGATTGTTTGTGAAATGGAATTCAACAATAACAATTCTTTCAATCCGAATATGAATCCATATTTCACACCGACCCCGTTCGATTCGAATAATTCCAACCCGGCTTTTTACAATATGCACCAACCAAATACACCGGGTTGGCCTTATCTGAATCAATACAACCCATACCACATTCTTATGACTATAATTTTCAAAATAATTTCAACTCATCACAGAGTCAATGGGGATTCACCTCCCCCGAGTTAAATTTTCAACCTCCTTATCCCCCATGTTCACCTTGTCCACAATTTACACAATGTTCATTCCCGATTTTGCTTCCTATACTCCTTTTTCTGAACCACCAATTGAAGAAAAATCTGAGTTACAAAAGAGTATAGAAGCCAATCTATAAGAGGCCGAGCAACAACTTCAGAAAACATTGGCCTCTCCAATTTTATAGTATTTTCAAGAGTCTTACTCAGTTCCACCTCCTCATAATGAACAACCATCTGCCCTGGAAATGAGTAAGGAACTCTTATGTGAATCCAAGCTTCAATCTCAAAACATTTCTGACTCACATTCTTCACAAAATTTCCAAAACCAAGATTCTTATACTCCCATTCTAGAGCATCCACTTGTAGAAAAATTTAGTTAGAAAAGAGTATAGAAATCTTGCAGGAGTCTATGTTACAATATCAAAAATCTTCTTCTGAGTCTGTCAATAGGTTGGAAATACAATTGAGTCAATTTGTTAGCATTTATACGAATGAGGAAACTCTATCTTATCAACTTTGACCAATTTAGCTATACCAAATTCTATTGATCTGACCCAAGACTCTTGTCATTTTGGAAATCAAGATTCAATTTCAGCACACCCATCTGAACTTGTCCAAACTTTAAATGTTAAAGATCCTATTGACATTTTGGCAAGTTATCCTTTTCTGAAATTGAACTTGAGCATGAATATAATCATGAACCTCAAATTAGTGATTCAATTCTACTTCCTGATTCAATTATGACTCCAGTGTTTTTGCCCGAATTCAGGCCTTTTCCCGAGTCAGTATTGGATCCTGTACTAGTCCATTGTGAAATTGAATCACCAATCTTTTATGATGATCATATTGAACTTGACCAATTTCATACTTTTGAAAGTCCCATTGATAAATTGACACGTTCTCATTTTCATAGAATTGAACTCAATGAGGAATGTGACTTTGATCCTCCAATTTGTGATCCAGTTCAAATTCCTGAATCATTATTGACTCCTGTTATATTGCCCAATTTGAGTAACATTTTAGAGTCAGTTTTGATTCCCATACCTGTCATTCCTGAACTCGAATCACCAATCTTAGAAAGTCACATTCCATCATGAGGAAATGATTGTGGACTTGAGCTTCTTGATTTGGACCCACTTCCTGAACCAATCTCGACTCCCGAACCTTTACTTGACTTAAGTCTTTTTCCTGAGTCGGTATTAGTTCCTGTACTTCCTGAGTCCAAATCAATCATTCATTTTTGGGACAAGGATCTTGATAAATTTGACTCTGAAATTATTTTGAAAATTTGAAAATTGGATGGGGTTAAATTTTTAATAAAAATCATAAATATATACATATTTCTAGTGGGTTGTATTATGGAGGTCTCTGGTGGGTTCCTCTAGACTCCACGCAAGTTAGATTGAGCTGCATTTCGTGGACCAATCAGACCGCCACCGGAACCACCACCTTGAGGTGATTTTTTCTTCCCTCTTTATTTGTTTCATGCATATATACATCACGATGCATTGAGGACAATGCATGAGATAAGTGTGGGGGAGGGTTTACTAACATAGAGTTTTTAAATTTTCTTTCTTTTACACTTCTTTTAGATACTTTTAGAAATCTTCCCTTTTGTATAGGAATTTTCTCTTTCTTTAAAAACTTTTTGAAATAAGAGACAAAGTTTTGATCTATTTTTTTAGAAAATTAAGATGATCTTAGAAATTAAGGAAGCCTTAATTATGACATCTTTAACCTAGTTGAAATAATGGATCTTGTTTAAAATTATAGGCTAAGTAAGATAAATTGGGGAGATAACTTTATCTTGAATTTGTTGCCTTAGATAGTATGCACTTCACACTTACACAATTTTTGGGATGGAAACAAAGACCTAAAATGCCATAAAGTAAAAATAAATAAAAAGAAAACAATATATATGAAGAAAATATCACTTATTAAGCTGGATAATTATGCCTCAAGAATCATGATTATTCACGCCTAACGGTGGTTAGAAAAAAAACAAATAATCCCCCTTAGTTTTGTGGCCTTGTTTACTTGAGTCCTTAAACCCGAGGGATGTTTTCTCATCTGATGCTCTAAAACCATCTGGTCTGAGAGTCATCGATTATAGGCTCGCTACATGGTGAACTAGAAAGCCTAAGAAAACTAAGGGAAGAAAAAAAGAAGAAAAAGAAAGAATATATATATATAAATAAATGGCTTGATGGTTGGAGTTGAAATCCCAGAAATCTTCACTATCACAAAGTGCATATTATCTAGGTTCTATAAAAGATAAAATATTCAATCCAATTTTGAATTCTTACCTTAATTGAAGACAAGATCTTGCATAGAGACTAAGTTTAAAGAAGAATGATTTTTTGTGGACTTATGACCTTAGATCGCTTATATTTTTGCAAAAATATTTCATAAACTTGTCTCTCTTTCAAAATGCTTTTTCAAAATGCTAACATTTGTCTTCTTTCTTTATGGATTTTGTGGGTGCAATCTGCTGAAAACCCTCAGGAGACAATACTCCTCCTCTAGGGTAACCTAGAGGTTTAACGGCTTATTGCACACGCTCAGTGCAATCGCGTCACCTGCGAAAGTGGTGTAATAACCTCTGTAGTATAGTTTTTTTTTCTTGTTTTGCTCAGGACGAGCAAAAAATAAGTGTGGGGGTGACTCTTAATCCCCAACCTTAGACACTGATTTCACAAGAGTAAGATTCAAAACAAGTTCCACCCTCGGTCAATCTCTTAATGAGTTTGAGATATCCCTAGGGGGCAACGTCTATCAATTTTTATTAGGGTTTGGGTTGTGTGAGTGGGGAGGTGGTTTTTGGGCTAAGGAAGGGTGATGAAATCCCCACCTTATCTTGTATGGGTTTATGCCCTTAAGTTCAATTCGTGCAAGTGTGCAATATAGACAAGAATATAACATAAAGCGATAAATCACCCACGTGTTTGTCCTATGCTAGATGCAAAGCCATATGTACACCTCAATCCAGATTACAACAACAGAACAAAATACAGTATATTGGAATTGAATTGACACGTGCCTAAATGCAAATGTCTAAACCGTTTTAAAAGCGTCCAAATACCGTATTTTAGTTCTTTAATTTATTGCGGTGTTTAGGCAATCAAAGTAGGAAAGTAATACTACAGATCAACTAGCTATTACAATGAACACATCCCAGCACAACAAGATATACAATTATCACAACATGGCCGCGTTTTCGCGGTAAAAGTCGCGTTTGCGCGGCGGTTCTTTAGAAGCTGAGTCCCTGCTTTCCAGAGCAGGGAGATGCAAAGATAGTATTTATTCTGCAATGTTAAGCACCTGTAAAGATTGTCCTGCACTCCAAAATAGAGAAGAAAATGTTAACAAAAATGTGAAATCAAAACCATTCCCGTTCCCCGGCAACGACGCCAAAAATTGTTGATCGGACGAAACTAGCACTCTAAAATCGTGTGTTTTATGAAATCAATGAAAATCTCGCATGTGCTAATGTTCCCTCGATACTTCCGTTATAGCATTGGCTCAACGGGTCGAATCCACAAGGACGGGAGGCGATAAAAGCATTAACAGTCTCTATTCACGTCATTTGTTAACAATTTCTTCTTTGTTAAAGAATAAGAAAAAGAAAAGAAAAGAAAAGAAAAGAAAATCAAGCATGTGGTAGGTGGAGAAGGTGATGAAAACAGTGAAGAAAACTAAAGAGAAGTGGTTTGGAAAATAAAAACAAAAGGAAGATGAAACAAAGGTGAACTAAGAGGATAGTGAAAACATCGATAGAAAAATGAGAAAAGGAGTTTGAAAATGATTTTCAAAATAAAGGAAAATAAAACTCATGGCTACTAACTACTAATTGATCCACTAACCATGCTAACCTCTTAATGATAGTTACCTCACATAGATCCTTGGCCATCACTAATCCTTGGCTTCAAGAGATGATACAAAGCATGGCCCATAAGATTGATCTTCTATGTTCAAACAACACATCCATACCACTAACAAGTTGCAAGCTGAAAGTACACCTAGAGGGGGGGTGAATAGGTGTACCGCTAATCTAAAGAACTAAATGCGAAATTAAAAACTAAATGCAACAACACTTCGTGCAACCAACGAGTGTAGCCGAATTCCCCGTGAAGGGCTCTGGACTAACTCCTCTTGATTCCTCTGAATAAGAGTTGAGGCGCTATATGAAGCTCTCGTTGGTTAAGCACAAGTAAGGCACACAAACACACAAGCATGTATATGATATGACAAAGTAAAGCAATGCACAAATAAAGAGAGAGAGAGAGAGAGAGGAGAGAGAGAGAGAGAGAGAGTTTAGAGTCAATGGATCAAACGCAAACAACAAGATGTGTTTCGAGGTTCGAGCACCGAGCTCTACGTCCCCGCCTTCACCGAGAAGGATTTCCAATCCACTAGGAGTACCGAACTCCTCTCTCAACTAATACAACCTCCATCGAGGCAATACAAACACCACCTCACACAAGAGGGGTAGGCCCTTAGCCAAACAACCAATCACCTCAGCACTTGAGGGATATAAATCCAACTCCACCTCACACAAGAGGGAGTAAACCACAACCTCAACCTCTACCAAAAAGGGAGCTAATCACAACCCAAATCAACCTCTACCAAAGAGGGATACAACAAATAAAGGGTTTACAACTTGGTGGTTTCCTCAACCACAAATAATTTTTCCACAAATAAATGATCCTATAGAATAGGATAGAATGATAGCTCAAGTGTGGAAATCAAAGAGTTTGGAAATCAAAAACTCAAAGAAAACTATTGGGAAAACTCTAGATAGAATAGATAATGAAGATCAAATCAATTCCCAAAGAATTTCCTTTTTCAAAATGATTTTCCAAACCTATAAAACAAACCAAAGATCAAATCTTTTAAAGCTCTAAAACCCTTTTGAAACTTGTAAATAAACACTTGAAAGTATGAAAAATTTTCCCTTAAAATTCATGACCAAAACCTAAACAAATGGGATATATAAAGGCCTCCAAAGAAACTAGCCGTTGGATTGAATTTTCAGTTCTGGCGGCTGGCGGTCGACCGGCCCGGTCGACCGCCAACGGTCAAAAATCCGACCGTTGGAGCTTCAGTCGACCGGCTCAGTCGACCGGCCCGGTCGACCGGGGCTTTCCAGAGAGCAGAAGCTCTCTGGCGGTCGACCGGGTCGGTCGACCGGCCCTCCAGCAGACTTGGCGTGCACGTTCTGTGCACGTCGGTCGACCGACTCGGTCGACAGACTCCTAGCTCGGTCGACCGGTCCGGTCGACCGGCAGAAGCCAGAACAGAGGACTTAAAAACTTGGTTTTTATTAACTTATAAAATCCCATAAAAACTCTAAAAATCCACAAAAAATAGTCTTATCATAATACATTGATATACAAACTTGTGTGAAAAATTTTAACACAAATTTCAAACATTTAGAACCATTTTTGTGTTATGAAAATTTTACTGAAAACTAAAATCTGTATTTTTCAAAACTTGGATTTTTGAATTGAAAATTTGTTTTGTCCAAAAACTCATTCAAATACAAAAACATGATACTTAAACACTTTGAAGCATGTTGCATATGGACATAAGTCCAATATACATGAAAAAAATATATATCCATGTTTTTGACTTAAATACAAAATATGTTTTGTTAAAAATACCAAAACACCAAAACTCATGAATAGGTATATCAAAATAAGTTTGTCTAAGATGTGAAGCATACATGTATATAGAACATTTCTAATATACATAAAACAATGTAAACTTGTTTTGATATAATATCTATTCATGAAAACTAAGACCGGTTAAACCAAAAACCGAAAACCAATAAACATGAAAATTAAAACACGTGTGTGTTGTGAACTTGAGCATATCACACTATCTAATCTTTACAAATGGATCTAAAACACAACTAAACTATGTACCGAGGTTTTCTTGACGAACTCCGTCTTTAAGACGACTCGATCCAAACTGTGATCCACCGAGCTTGACTCCAACGAGTGCTATATATGATCTTGATGCTCGGGCTCTTGAATCACCATGCGAGAAGCTCCAAAAAACCTTTTTTGAAGCTAATCACCTACTAATATCTTGGTTAAGGATCTGAAACTAAACATCACAAGATTATTAGTAAACATAACTACATGAGTTAATCATCATCAAAACTAGAGTGGAAGGCCTCTGGGCCAACAATCTCCCCTTTTTGATGATGACAAAACTCATGGAGTTATATATGCATGATTAAAGTTAAGCTTCAAAGAAACTGTAACGCCCCGATCCCGCAGGTACGGGGACGTTATGGCGACGTACATACGCGAGGTGGAAACAACCTCACGCGTACGTTAAGCCTCAGTACAGGGAATCACCTCCATCGTTATAAGGGTTCCAGCCAAAATAAGTACAAGAATACCTGCAGAAAATGGTGAGTGATCATAACAGAGAGGAAAAACTGGGACAAATAAGATAACAGAAATAAATCACTAAGATACCTATAAATCGTCTCGATGAGGAATCTCCTATGTGACTCCAAGGCCCTATCTGAGAATACGGTGACTCGGATCTCCAATCTGGACACGCAAACCCAGGGTCGTCAGAAAGCGACCTAGTGAGTGGTAAAATGAAGGAGGTAGTAATATATACAATAGTAATACAAGCACGATACTAATATATAATACATGATGTTGTCTAGTGATACCATATAACAAGTATATCATAAGCAGTATAAATATATAATCATGTCAGTCTTTTAATACCATCACTACCTAGCCGGTTATCATCAGGTCATGGCTATAGTCGTATCCAGTTGATATAATAATTAGTGTTGTCTAGTGGTGATGTGATAGAAATGACCATGTTAGTAGTGACGTGATGGAAATGAACATGTAGATGAAGTATGCAACATAATCATCTTACTGTGTTGTGCCTAAGCAGCATATAGACAATGCAAAACAGAATATAAGCAATGCAAATTATACATATACATGAGTAGTACGTCACCTCAGAAAGTATAGCACGAAACAGGTAAAGTAACAATGCATACATGTAACATGATAGCGGATAAATGATCAGGAACAGTAACAAGTACAACTAAACAATAGTATACATGTAACAAGCAATTCATGTTCTTTATACAATAGTAGCAATCAGTAGCACCTAGTATTTTAATCAATCTCTTCCAGTGTCTCATACCACTAGCAGTTCATACTAGAGCCCGCACTCCAGTCGAACCCATCTGGACATGGCCTACGGGTACCATTATCCAAACGAGAGAGTGACCAAATAACAAGTGTTCCCGACGTCACTATTGTGTATACTGTTGTCTTATGTTACTTGGAAACCCATGGTCGAGGAGCTCTTATCGGGTGGGTGTATCCCGTGCATACCCGGGACAACGGCCTTATCAGATCCCTGGCTGCTGAGACCAGGGCCAGCCCGCTAGGACTGTAACATGTAACGGGAATCTCAATGAGCTAAAACATAACGGGAAACGGGAGCTCATGAGTAACAGATGGTAGCCAACACTACCCCGTCCCCTGCAGTGGGACGAACAATGGATCCAGATATCCACCCGATATGATCTAATCAACCGTCAAGTCTCCCCCAATACCAAGTTATCTTTCTTATCTTTCATTATACAGTATAACAGGAACAAGTACGGGACATGGTACAAGTCATATGATAACATGACATGAGCTCTGTTGGTAACATGAAACACGATAACGGGAAACGGGAAACAATAACTGTGGAATTCCACACATCGCATATCAATGGCTCATGTATCCAGTAACGGAATATCAATAACAGTAACGGGAAACAATCATATCACAGGAAGACGGGGATAACATGGAACAATAATACATGTACTATGTACGGTGATGACAAGAAGATAGAAACAATACATACTTGTACACTCGCGCTATGAGCATATGTACAGTGATGTGTGAACATGAGATAACTGTGTATCGAGCATCCATGTAACGATGATAACAATAATATGAAATGCGATACTCCATGAATTGGTATATCCGTGTATCAGTGGAACATATATGTGTAGCAATAATCCGTGTAACATATCTGTGTATCACTAGTACATGTAATAACAGTGGTCAGTGTATAATATAATACCATGTCCATTGAACTACAGTATCCGTGTAATGATGATACCAGTGCATGAAATAACGGTGTCTAGCATGCAGGTGTAGTGACAGTGTAGTATAATAAAGTATCTGTGGATCAGTCTACACGTAACGATAGTCATCTGACTGTGATACAATACATGAAATCATAGTGTCCACGAAGATGGTGAAGTAGTGGCCCGAGTGTCAGTGGCTGTGCAGGTATGATGACTGTGTCCGCGTTGTCTATGTCACTATTTATTATTATTATTATTACATCACCTATATTTATATTAAATCAGGAAATACCTTACAATATTATTGGTTATTCCTATTCCAATGAGTTTTTCAATAATTACAAGTTAATAATTAATAGTTACCGTCTTTTATCCATAATCAAAATCTATCAATCAATTTCACTAAACATGGGAAAATATAATTTATAAAAGAAAAACACTCACAAACTAGCCATGCGAAGGTAGCTCTCTTTCCCACGATCGCAACGGATCTAGAATCGTCCAAATCGGAGTCCAGATGCTCCCGAAATCGCCCGAACGCTAAAAATCATAAAATGGGGTTAAATATGTAAATAAAAAGAATTCAAATGCAATTAAGAAATTGAATCAGGGGGTTTTATGCAAAAGTACCTTTAATGGGTTTCGGATGCGGGTTGGGCTCTTAACGGGTCGGGTTTAGATCCGATACCCAAACCCATTTGATTTATAGGAAAACGGGTTAATGGGTTTGGGGGTTTATTGGGTTTACCACTTAACCAATAAGGTTATTGGGTTCGGGTTCCACCCGAACCCAATAACAGAGAAGCAGCGGCAGCAGCGGCAGTGCTGCTGCTGCGCATGCCTTGGCCGGCCAGCCCCGCTGGCGGGCGGCAAGGCAGCCCGCCGGCGGCGGTTTAGCCGCCGGCGGCGGTTGAGCCCGAGGGAGAGTGATAGTGAGAGAGAGAGGGAGGGAGAGAGCAGGAAAAGAAAAACAGGAAAAGGGAGGAAAAGAAAAGAAAAAGAAGTGGAAGAAGGGGATGCAACAACAGGTGGTGGTGGTGGTGCGCCGGCTGGGGGCGCGGCGGCCGGCGGCGCGCAGCCGGAGGGAGGCGCCGGGCTGGAGGCAGCCGGCCGCGGGCGTGGGTCAGGCCCACCCCGGGCCTGGACCAGTGAGAGAGAGGGGAGTGAACTTGATGAGAGAGAGAGATTAAAAGAGGAAAATTTTAGAGAGAGAGAGTTGGAGAAAGAGAGAGTGAGAGAAAGTGGGAGAGAGAGTTTTTGTGGGGAGAGAGAGAGAACCAGGGGATTTCAAGAGGGGGAGGCCGTTGGTCAATGACAGTGGAAGAGAAGGGTGTGGAAGAAGGGAGAAGAAAAGAAAAGAAAAAGAAAGATAAAACTAATATTTAATTAATATTATAATTGGGTCCACAATTGACTAGCTCCGAATGGTGCCCAAAAATTACAGAAAATAGAGAATATTATCCTGAGACGTAAGATGAAGACGATTTGAAGAAATGCAATCCGGTTTGAAAATTAAAAATCCCGGAGTGTTTCGCCGATACCAGGCGACACCAGTTTGGCCGGATTTTCGATAAATTCTGAAAAATCCCCAAAAATACCCTAAGTTAGATAATACGATTTTAAGATACATGGTGAAAGCAGATTCTCAAAATACAACTCTGTTTTTGAAATAAAAATCGTAAAGCCGCTTATCGGTATCGGTCGACACCGACTACGGAGATTTTCCAAAATAATCCAGAAAAATTCCAGAAAATCCTGAAAAATCTAAAATATTAGAAAATGATTTTTGAAACTGAAATCAACTCAATCGGACTACCACGGAGGTTAAATCAATTTTGTACGTCGTATCGCGTACTAATACTGTGATACGTACATCAGGGATCAGGGGTTACAGAAACTCCCCCTTAAAGCATGCATAGCAATAAACAATAAGATATGCAATAAATATTAAATATGACTATGCATAAAATAATGAAATGAACATGCTCTTGATACCAAACTAAAACATGAATAGCATAAACATGCTCTTCCAAACTTTTAAAAAATAAATTCTTTTTTCTTTTCTTTTAAATACATGCTCTTGATACCAATCAATTAAAAAATTAATCAATCAATAGAAGCTCTTGATACCAAAAAAAATGAAAACTCAACTATATGCATATAAACACTCAAATACATGCATATAAACTCAAATACTTCTCCCTCTTTTTGTCAATCATCAACAAATGGGTAAAAGAGAACAAAACAAAATGTTCTCCCCCTTTTTGTCTAAAACAAAAATGATGCCAATAAGGGGTGCAATCAAAACCAATATGATACCAATTAAAAATATGTCAATGAAGTGCATATTGATACCAATTGAAAGCGAACATAAAAATATTTAAGAAATGCCTACCAATTGAAAGTAAATGAGACATTGAAAACAAGTTTCAATCAAACATTTTGATATCAAAATGAAAACATATACCAATTGATAGTAAAACAAAATCTTGATACCAATTGATAAGTAAACAAATAACTGTTGGATCGCCGAGATATTGATAAATGCGGAACTATCTCTGTTGGCAACAATGATCTAAAATACACAAGTCAACATAACACTAAAACAAGAAGGATTAATCGTTAATCAAATAAATAACTTTCAATAAAGGAAATCAAATCTCAGAAAAGTTGATAAACGCAAACAAAGAGATTTATCCTGGTTCGGTCCTTGTGACCTACATCCAGTCCCCAAGCCACCCGCTTGAGATTTTCCCTTAACTTGACTTTGCAACCCAAAATCAATACACCATGCACACCACTTGACAAATCCCCTTCGCCAAATGTGTACACCTTCTCTTCCACCAAGAGAACACCTTCTCTTCCACCAAGAGAATACCTTCACCTTGTACAACTGCCTCTACAACCAAGAAGCCTCCTGTGTACAATGATTTGCTTTAAGAATTACAATACTTTTCCTATAGCCTTGGTACTGAATGTGTATGTGGACAAGATTCAGTATAGGAAACAAGAACTTCAGAGAATCTTCACAATGGAAATGTCTTTTGGTGAAGAACTGAAGTGGGAAAAATAGTTTTCAGGTTTGCAGATTTTTAGCTTTAGAAAACTGATAAAATCTCTTGGTTTTTGGCCTTTGGACTAACTACCCCTTATATAGCTGAAGACTAGGGTAAGTTAGGGTAGTTACAGGTGCATTTCGAATGTTTGAAATGTTGGAAAACGTTGCACAAAAGACTAACAGTCAGAAACTGTCCAACAGTCAGAACTGCCTATTAGTCGACTTGCTTTTTGAATTAGTCGACTAACCTAGGCAAAATTCCTTCTATTAGTCGACTTGGTTTGGCTATTAGTCGACTAGTCAAGAGACGTTGGCCTGACAGTTTTCTGGATAACTCCTTCAAGTCGACTGCAACTAACAAATAGTCGACTTGACCAGGGATTAGTCGACTAGGGGACTTGGATTAGTCGACTAGAAAAGTCTATTAGTCGACTATATTGACTGTCGGTCGACTAATAATCAAACAGAGAGTTGGGTCAGATTCAGGACACAGGATTAGTCGACTTGGGTAACTGGGTTAGTCGACTACACATTGGTTAGTCGACTTATAATGGACTTCAAGTCGACTAATAGACCAATGAAGTGTGTGTTTGTGTCAAGGCTTTTACATGCTATTTTAACTTTCCAAACCACACTCTATCAACTCTCCTTGGCACATCTTGATCATGTAGGACTCTTGATTCATCATGTGTTAGAGCTCCAAATGAATTTGATCTTCACAAACGTCTTCATCGAAATAAGTTCCAACATTCTCCCCCTTTTTGATGATGACGCTTTGTGTGCACAAGTCCTCCCCCTGCAGAAGATATGTTATATTTTTCTCCCCCTGCAGAAATTGGGTTATAACAAATAGAGAAATACTTTGTTCTCCCCCTGCAACAAATATATTAGTACATATATATATAATTGTTCTTTATCAATTTTTATATGGTACCTGCAAGATAAACGTTAGATGGTACCAAACATAAAAGAACATATTTAACCTTTAGGAGTCCAAATCCATTTAGAATTTGGTTTCCACCTGTTAATATACACATAGTTGCAAGAATCACATATATCATGAATGTATGATGCAATATATGTATTTTTATCATGAAAACTTAAATTTTTAGGAATCCATATAAACTTACTTTTCTTAGACTTTCTTTTTACAAAAGAACTATATGGATTACTATAACATGAAGATTTTGCAATAAATCCAATACCATGATTATCATGTGACAATTTTTGAAAAGATAATAAATCATTCAAATTTTCTTTTCCTTTATTAAACTTAGTCACATTTTGCAAAAGATCTTCATATTTATTTTGAAAACTAACATGTCTTTATCCAATATAGAAATCCTTTCATTCAAAGACTTAGTTTCCTTTTTCAGAAAAATGTTCTCTTTTATAAATTTCTCATTTTCAATTTTCAAAGATGATATGACTTTTTCAAACTCATCTTGTTGTTGAGAATTTATAGATGAACATTGTAATGCATAACATGAATTTTCCTTTAAAAGTTTCTCATTTTCTTTTGACAAAACTTTGTTTTTCAGTTTTTCATTTTTCAGATCAAGAAATAATTCATGGAAAGCATCAGAGAGTTCAGAATATGATACCTCATCATCTTCAAGTGCCATGTAACATAGGTTGACACGTTCAGTGGATTCTTCTTCATCAGATGAAGATGAATCACTGTATTCTGATGATGCTTCGTAGTTCTTCTTCTTTTTGAACTTCTTACTCTTGTACTTATCTTTCTTCTTAAGCAAAGGACAATCCATCTTCATATGACCTGGTTTATCACAATTAAAGCATTTGAATTTACCTTGCTTTAGAAATTTCCTGAATTTCTTTGAGAGCATTGCCATCTTCTCTTCGTCATCATTGTCCGTGTCGGAAGATGCATGGAAGGCAAGTTCTTTCTTCTTTGAGCGGTGTTGTCTCTCTTGGTCCTTCTTTCTTTCTTCTAACTGCACTTCATATGCCATTAGATTACCGATTAGGTTTTCTAATGTCATAGTTGAGAGATCATTCGCCTCTTCAATGGCGGTTGTCTTCTTCTCCCATTCTGGTGTGAGTGCACGAAGGATCTTTCGAACTCTTTCAACTTGGGTGTAGTCCTTTCCAAGGGATGCTAATGTATTGGTGATGTCGGTGAATCTTGTAACCATCTCGGATATGGTTTCATTCTCCTCCATTTTGAATAACTCAAACCTGTGGACAAGAACAGATATTTTAAATTCCTTAACTTTATTAGTGCCTTCGTGTGTTACCTGAAGAGTATGCCATATTTGATGTGCAGAAGTTGCTGTTGAAACACGGTTGAACTCTTCTTTGGTTAGGGCACAGAATAGAGCATTCATCGCTTTGGCGTCAAGGTTCGCGTTCTTCTTTTGATCTTCACTCCAAGCGTTGTAGTTGGTTGTGGGCTTGGTGTACGATGCTTCTACGATGTTCCAAAGGTCGTAGTTGAGTGACTGCAAGTATATCTTCATTCTACACTTCCAATAGTTGTAGTTGGTTCCGTCAAATAGCGGTGGACGTTGTGTAGAATGTCCTTCTTTGAATTGGGATGATGAGAACTCCGTTGCCATCTTTGTTGTTGACTTGTACCCGCTCTGATACCAATTGTTGGATCGCCGAGATATTGATAAATGCGGAACTATCTCTGTTGGCAACAATGATCTAAAATACACAAGTCAACATAACACTAAAACAAGAAGGATTAATCGTTAATCAAATAAATAACTTGCAATAAAGGAAATCAAATCTCAGAAAAGTTGATAAACGTAAACAAAGAGATTTATCCTGGTTCGGTCCTTGTGACCTACATCCAGTCCCCAAGCCACCCGCTTGAGATTTTCCTTTAACTTGACTTTGCAACCCAAAATCAATACACCATGCACACCACTTGACAAATCCCCTTCGCCAAATGTGTACACCTTCTCTTCCACCAAGAGAACACCTTCTCTTCCACCAAGAGAATACCTTCACCTTGTACAACTGCCTCTACAACCAAGAAGCCTCCTGTGTACAATGATTTGCTTTGAGAATTACAATACTTTTCCTATAGCCTTGGTACTGAATGTGTATGTGGACAAGGTTCAGTATAGGAAACAAGAACTTCAGAGAATCTTCACAATGGAAATGTCTTTTGGTGAAGAAATGAAGTGGGAAAAAACAGTTTTCAGGTTTGCAGATTTTTGGCTTTGGAAAACTGATAAAATCTCTTGGTTTTTGGCCTTTGGACTAACTACCCCTTATATAGCTGAAGACTAGGGTAAGTTAGGGTAGTTACAGGTGCATTTCGAATGTTTGAAACGTTGGAAAACGTTGCACAAAAGACCAACAGTCAGAAATTGTCCAACAGTCAGAACTGCCTATTAGTCGACTTGCTTTTTGAATTAGTCGACTAACCTAGGCAAAATTCCTTCTATTAGTCGACTTGGTTTGGCTATTAGTCGACTAGTCAAGAGACGTTGGCCTGACAGTTTTCTGGATAACTACTTCAAGTCGACTGCAACTAACAAATAGTCGACTTGACCAGGGATTAGTCGACTAGGGGACTTGGATTAGTCGACTAGAAAAGTCTATTAGTCGACTATATTGACTGTCGGTCGACTAATAATCAAACAGAGAGTTGGGTCAGATTCAGGACACAGGATTAGTCGACTTGGGTAACTGGGTTAGTCGACTACACATTGGTTAGTCGACTTATAATGGACTTCAAGTCGACTAATAGACCAATGAAGTGTGTGTTTGTGTCAAGGCTTTTACATGCTATTTCAACTTTACAAACCACACTCTATCAACTCTCCTTGGCACATCTTGATCATGTAGGACTCTTGATTCGTCATGTGTTAGAGCTCCAAATGAATTTGATCTTCACAAACGTCTTCATCGAAATAAGTTCCAACAATAACATCTTGATACCAATTGAAGGTATTTTTCTTTATAAGCATATGATACCAAATTGAAAATCAATATTAATTTTTTAATCATTTTTCATCATAAAGTATGGGAGTGGAATACAATGATAATAAAATACCAATTGAAAGATAAAATATGATTTTTTTCCTCCTTTATGAAATACCAAATAAAACGATGTATAAGCTTGTATTAGGATACCAATTGAAAACTAATCAATTGAAATATGATATACATTAAAAAGAATCAAGTTTTGGGTTATGATAAGCTTGATTATGCAAAACTAAAATTTTTGATATCACTGAGTACAAATAAAACATATATGAGTATACAAAAGAAGTGTCATAATTGATACCCATTGAAAGAATCCAATGATATCAATTGAAACAATAATAATATCAAGTGTATATCTCATAATACTTTTCCACCCATTTCATGCACAAGTTTAAAAAGGATTTTCAATATTAACATACAAGGCATGGTCTCCCAACCAACCGCCCATAGAAGGTAGGAGTTTTCAAAAATAGATTTGAAAAATATAGTGTGTTTGAAAACTCTACCATAATGAAGAATACCGCAACTAGTTAAATGAAAAATCTTGAAAACTAGTACGAAATCCTTCAAGTAAGGAATAAAACAAAATTATATTTCATGAAAAACATGTAAATCACATGGTCACTAAACACTCAAAGTCCAAAAAGCCCATATCATACTCATGAAAACACAATCATGAGAAACATTTAAATGAAGTGAGTGCACAAGTGTTACGTGAAACACATAATCATGAAATTAGTCATTCGGCTCAAAATTCCTTAAAACATGAAAATCATCAAAACAATTTAATCTTCAAGGTATATGTATATCATGTTCAAACTAAAGTATACATACATATTCAAAACATAACGAGTTCACAAAAGTATATGCATGAAGGCAAGTGGCTCAAGGATGTATATGTATAATCAATAGTTTAGACAAAATGGACATATACATGAAGTTAAACATATAAATATGGAAAACATGTATAAAAATGGGAATACAAGTCAAATGCATGAATCATCAAAACTAGATATATTAGAACATCTAATGGGTACAAATAAGCATTCAAGCACAAACATACAATAATCTTTTTGTGGTCCACTATATGTACAAGTATATATCCTACTTTTAATGAAAACTAACATCTAAACATGTAATCAAAATATGAAGCATAGAAAACAAAACAAAAATCATAAACATCCATATGATCATTATGTACATGCACATGCATAGATCTAGGACATACATATTAGTTAAAACAAATATGAGAATATAAAGATATAATCCATATTAAACATGGGTGTCTCAAATAACTAAACATGTATATCACTAATCTAAATCTCATGGCATATAACATACTAATCATAAGGCATCAAAACATGACATGCTAATAGACAATGATATGAAAAGAATGTAAACACTAAATGATGAGTAAGAGACCGTTACCAAAACCTAGAATGCAACTCTCCATGTCTCCAAAACAAGGTGGTCTTCCCACCAAAACTTCCCTTGAAAGTGACGCATCCAAATAGTCCTCTTTAAGCTCGGAACGCATCCACCTCAAGGCACCATAACTCTCACGTCATGCGAGAGTCCACACCTACATCAAATACAATAGGGGTGGTCTTTGGTACCCACACTCTTTTGGGTCCATGGGGGTTAGTACCTTTCCTAACCCAAACAAATTTAGTTGCTAAATTAGAATCATTTATACGATCATAACAGAATTTAGCAAGTGGCCCTTACGTCCACAATGTGTACAAGTGTACACATGATCATACAAAGTGTGATGGATGTGACCGTGAGGAGCATGTGTATGCCGTGGAGGGTGTGCATGCATAATAGGAACTTGTTTCTTTCGAAACAAAGATTCCAAACGTGTATGGCTCACAACACATTGGTTCAAAGTGGAGCCCAAACAATCCATATTCTTCTTTAGCAACTTTATATCTTTTCAATTAGAGAAGAAGTGGAGCATGCAATAGGTGAACTAGGTGAAACTATCCTAGCATGGCAAACATGTGAATCCATATTATTTTTCAAAGATTCATTTTTCTTTAAACAAACTTCTAAATCCTTGGAAATAGAAGTAATTTTCATTTTTAAAGAATCATTTTCTTTTAAAACAAAATTAACTTTTGAAGAGAAGTTTTCATTTTTCTTTAAAATTATTTCACAATCATTTTTATGTTTCAAAATCTCGTTCTCTTTAGGGCAAGGTCTAGTTGAGATTTAAGTGAGTCACGTTCACTAGACATCTCTTCCTTCTCTTGCAAAATCAAATCAAGTTTAGAAGACAAATTTTCATTTTTTTATTTAAAGCAAAAGTCTTCTTTTTAAAAAGATTATACTTTTCTAACAATTTTTCACACACAATAGAAAGTTCTTCATTTAAAGCATTTAGATCAACATAATCATCACATGAAGAACTAGCATCATCATAATCAAATTGAGATTCCGAATATACCTCAAGGGAGTCATTCCCTTGGACCATGTAGCATGCATCGTCGGATTCTCCACTAGATTCATCCTCCGGTTGGATTGGCAATTAAAGCTTGGAGGAGGTCAATTTGTTCCACACTGCAAAGGCGGAATCACAGTTAGAAACAAGCATAAGATATTTTTTATTAAGCGTGCTTCTAAGTGCCTCAAGGGCTTGTGCATTGGCCTCTAAATGCTTGCTATCATTAGAGTAGGATTTCTTGGTAATAGCAAGGTAAACATGTAAGCCTAGGGTTTTTAGGTACATGGACATCCTAAATTTTCACATGTCAATGTTAGAAACATCAAACATGGGAGGTGACAAGCAATCCATGAGTGTGTGTAAACAATATAAATGTGCAAATGCAAATGATAGATTAGCAAAACCAAGATCTCACTCCTAGGTGGTGAAACCAAATATCAGGAGCGTAGGCTCTGATACCAATTGAAAGTATACCTAGAGGGGAGGTGAATAGGTGTACCGCTAATCTAAAGAACAAAATGCAGAAATTAAAAACTAAATGCAACAACACTTCGTGCAACCAACGAGTGTGCCGAATTCCCCGTGAAGGGCTCTGGACTAACTCCTCTTGATTCTTGAATAAGAGTTGAGGCGCTAGATGAAGCTCTCGTTGGTTAAGCACAAGTGAGGCACATAAACACACAAGCATGTATATGATATGACAAAGTAAAGCAATGCACAAATAAAGAGAGAGAGTTTAGAGTCAATGGATCAAACGCAAACAGCAAGATGTGTTTCGAGGATCGAGCACCGAGCTCTACGTCCCCGCCTTCACCGAGAAGGATTTCCAATCCACTAGGAGTACCGAACCCCTCTCTCAACCAATACAACCTCCACCGAGGCAATACAAACACCACCTCATACAAGAGGAGTAGGCCCTTAGCCAAACAACCAATCACCTCAACACTTGAGGAATACAAATCCAACTCCACCTCACACAAGAGGGAGTAAACCACAACCTCAACCTCTACCAAAGAGGGAGCTAACCACAACCCAAATCAACCTCTACTAAAGAGGGATACAACAAATAAAGGGTTTACAACTTGGTGGTTTCCTCAACCACAAACAATTTTCCCACAAATAATGATCCTATAGAATAGGATAGAATGATAGCTCAAGTGTGGAAATAAAAGAGTTTGGAAATCAAAAACTCAAAGAAAACTATTGGGAAAACTCTAGATAGAATAGATAATGAAGATCAAATCAATTCCCAAAGAATTTCCTTTTTCAAAATGATTTTCCAAACCTATAAAACAAACCAAAGATCAAATATTTTAAAGCTTTAAAACCCTTTGAAACTTGTAAATAAACACTTGAAAGTATGAAAATTTCTCCCTTAAAATTCTTGACCAAAACCCTAAACAAATGGGGTATATAAAGGCCTCCAAAGAAACTAGCCGTTGGGCTGAATTTTCAGCTCTGGCGGCTGGCCCGGTCGACTGCCAACGGTCAAAATCCCAACCGTTGGAGCTTCAGTCGACCGGCTCGGTCGACCGCAGCCTGGAACAGAGAGCAGAGCTCTCTGTCGGTCGACCGGCCCGATCGACCGGGGCTTTCCAGAGAGCAGAAGCTCTCTGGCGGTCGACCGGGTCGGTCGACCGGCCCTCCAACAGACTTGGCGTGCACGTTCTGTGCACGTCGATCCGATTGACTCGGTCGACCAACTCCTAGCTCGGTCGACCGGTCCGGTCGACCGGCAGAAGCCAGAACAGGGATTTCAGGACTTAAAAACTTGGTTTTTATTAACCTGTAAAATCCCATAAAAACTCTAAAAATCCACAAAAATAGTTTTATCATAATACATTGATATATAAACTTGTGTGAAAAATTTTAACACAAATTTCAAACATTTAGAATCATTTTTGTGTTATGAAAATTTTACCGAAAACCAAAATCTGTATTTTCCAAAACTTGGATTTTTGAATTGAAAATTCGTTTTGTCCAAAAACTCATCCAAATGCAAAAACATGATACTTAAACACTTTGAAGTATGTTGCATATGGATATAAGTCCAATATACATGAAACATATATATATCCATGTTTTTGACTTAAATACAAAAATATGTTTTGTTAAAAATACTAAAACACCAGAACTCATGAATAGGTATATCAAAATAAGTTTGTCTAAGATGTGAAGCATACATGTATATAGAACATTTCTAATATACATAAAACAATGTAAACTTGTTTTGATATAATATCTATTCATGAAAATCAAGATCGGTTAAACCAAAAACTGAAAACCAATAAACATGAAAACTAAAACAAGTGTGTGTTATGAACTTGAGCATATCACACTATCTAATCTTTACAAATGGATCTAAAACACAATTAAACTATGTACCGAGGTCTTCTTGACGAACTCCGTCTTCAAGACGACTCAATCCAAACCGTGATCCACCGAGCTTGACTCCAACAAGTACTATATATGATCTTGATGCTCGGGCTCTTGAATCACCATGTGAGAAGCTCCAAAACACCTTTGTTGAAGCTAATCACCTACTAATATCTTGGTTAAGGATATGAAACTAAACATCACAAGATTATTAGTAAACATAACTACATGAGTTAATCATCATCAAAACTAGAGTGGAAGGCCTCTGGGCCAACACAATCTACTTATTAAATCGTCAAAATCGGTTAGAGGTGAGCATGAAATAAAGAAGATATTGCAAGTTAGCAAGTTAATGGGTTAGGTGTTAGAAATGTTAGAATGTTAGAATCCATCATCATGAGCCATCAATGGCTCTAGCAAGAGCAAGGCCTTTTAGAGTCTATTAGATTCATGTGGATTATCAAGTAAGTGGTTAGATGGTTAGTGGTTAGTAGTTAGATTGTCATGAGAAGAAAAGTTAGCAAAGCATCATGTAGAAGATGGAGAAGATTACATTGGAGAAGAAAGGAGGCACCTTTACATAGATCGTCACCATCTATTACATCAATCCCTTTCTATCTCTCTCTGAATCTCTCAGCCCTACTACAATATCTAAAAAGAAAAGAAAATACAAAAGAAATGAAATGAAGAACACCTACCTACACTACCATAAAACATAGAAACCCTAGCCTAAAATCAAAAACTGCTTCGTTTTGGACCTCTACAGGGGTATTTATAGGCATAGGACTCTTCTAGAAGACGAGACGGGGCCACGCGTCGAAGATCGACACGTGGCCCCACCATAGGGCCGCGGATCCGCGGCTATACCAGGGAGTTAGCTCCCTGGTTTTAGTGCGGGGATGCGTCACGTTTCTAGGATCTTCCTGGTTATCCCTTTTCTAGTAATTTTGCCCGAATATTCGTCTAACGTGAGCAAAGGTTTAGGTTCGACGTATCTTCTAGAAGATCCTTTGCTTGGTCTCCAAGTAATGCGGATTTAATTATCCTAAAATGGGTTTAATTAAGCTCTTATTACTTCTTTACCCTTACACTCTTGATTTACCTGCAAGAGAGACCAAAATACGGTTTAGACCGATATTTTATTCATAAATCAGTGGGGAAATGCAATATAATAATGCAGAATTGTAGACTAATCAGTAGCCATGAGCTTTCTTTTATAGTTTCCTTCTTTTTTTTTACTTTGTTTTAAAGATTATTTCCAAAACTTTTTTATCATTTCTCTATCGTTGCTTTCACCGTCTTCTTAGTTTACCTTTGTTTTCATCTTCTTCACAATAAGTTTCATCTTCTTTTCTATGTTATTTTTAAACCCACTTTTTAAGTCACTTCACTTTCCATTTTATTTCTATTTTCTTATTTTACTTTACCAGTTCACAACCACTTCTCCATTGTTTCTACTTCGTCGTTTTCATCGCCTTCTCCACCTACCACATCTGGCTTTCTTTTCTTTTTCTTTAATAAAGAAGAACTTGTTAACATACACATGAACATCGAACTGTTAATATTTCTATCGCCTCCCGTTCCTGTGGATTTGACGAGTACGCTATCATGCTTTAACGGAGGTATCGAGGGAGCCAAAGCACACATCTTTTACACTGATTTCAAAAATACATATTTTCAAGTATTGATTTTACCCCCATCAAATGACTAAGTTTTGATAATCCTTTGACTATATTACTTAAATTTTTACATTAATACTTCAAATATTTTTTTGTCCTTCAAAATGCGTTTTCAAAAATACTAACAATTTATTTCTTTTTATTTATGGATTTTGTAGGTGTAATCCGCTGAAAACCCTCACGAGACAAAACTTATCCTCTAGGGTAATCTAGAGGTTTAAAGGCTTGTTGCACATGCTGAGTGCAACCGTGATTCCTATGAAAGTGAGTTAGGTTAAGGTCAGTTTAGTTTTTCTTTCTCTTTATTTTGCTCGGGGACGAGCAAAAGATAGGTGTGAGGGTGTCTTTGGACACATATATTGCATATTGTTACTGTATTCTCACATTTATTCTGTAATAGTTCCTATAACTCACTTAATGTCTAAATTCATGTAGAATATGATAGAGAGAAGGTAAGCACAAATCCTATCCAATTAAATTCAAAAGTTCAAATCAATGGAGATTGATTCAAATTCAAAGGTTCTAAAAGTAATCTTATCTGAAGACTGGGTATATCAGATGAAATAATATCATCAAAATTCAAAAGACAAATAGATTAGAAGAAGACCCTATCGGTTTTACTAAGAATAAAATGATGTATCATCAAATCCAGAGCAGAATCTGAAATTCCAAGAGGATAAAAGGATTAAGATGAAGATTAATGGAGGAACGCCCCCCATACCCTGGTCCAATGACTAGGATATGGCCGCAAAAACGCGGCCCAAGCCGCATTTTCGAGGCTAGATGTTCAATTCTGGGGGAGCATTTGCTCCCCTATCTCCGTTCTCTTATTCCTATCCTATTTCTCCAATATATACCTACATACTCAGAGGCAAAGGGATGAACTCCAACACAGAAAGCTTTAGTTTAGGTTTTTATTTTCTTACTCAATGTAATTTTTATTTTATTTTAAGTTAGATAGAGTTACATAAGAGAAGAAAAAGAATTGTAATTAGAGTGACACTAATGTAATCCTTCTTCAGAGAGTTGTATGGAAGTGACAGCCAATGTGATTCTCAGCCTTTTCGCCAATGTACTCAATCCAGTCAATTGCTGATTTTCATTATCTCATTTTGCTTTACATTATTTCGTATTGAATCATGGTATGTTTAATCTACTATAGAGGTAAGTCTTCTTCTATTATCTCTTTTCTATTTTTCTTTCTTAGATTAATATAACAATTTTCAAAACCAACCCTTTCTCTTTTTATTTCTTTTTCTTTAAACTCTTTTTCCTTAGATTAGCTTAACTATCTTTATTTTCTTTTAAAACTAAGAAGAGAACTTTTTAAACTCATTTTTGTAAACTTAAAAGAAGAAACTTACACAAAGCTTCCATCGCAGTCCCTCCCTGTGGATCATGACCCGTTAGCCCTAAGCTACACGGCAACATCGAGGATCTAGCACTATTTCTAAACTCTATTTTTTTTTGTACAGGTTTAGTTCGATCAAGGATCTCTCTAATATGGTTAAACCAAAAACTAGAGTCCAAGACTCTGATACCAATTGAAAGTACACATAGAGGGAAGGTGATATGCGTAAAGCTAATTGAAAGCGTAATGCAATAATTAAAATAAATAATGCAAATGGTTATCTCAAATAAGAAGTAAAGTCAAATTTTTAATTAAGGGCTCTAGAACTTCTTCTCTATTTCTTCGAGATAAGAGTTGAGGTGCCCAATTTTCTTCTTGATTGAAAGAGGAAAACTGACAAGTATGAATGATGCAAGAGATGAATAACAAGTGCAATTAAACTAAATACATACGTGCAGGAAATAGAGATATGTAAGAGCAAGAGAGAAAGCAATCGCAAACAAAAGTGATTGTTTCGAGGTTCAAGCACTGAGTTTTACATCCCCGTCTTCACTACGTGAAGGATTTCACTATCCACAAAAAAATTTCACAAAGAAACTTCCACAAAGAACTACAAAGTCTACATAAGACCAGAGTACACAACTTTAACAACTCAATCCTCTACACAAGAGATTGTATAAAGCCAATGACGTTAACAATCTCTTAGCAACCACAAAGGTCACAAACTCTCTTTACAACTTCTAAGATTTTGAGTGAAGAAATGAAGCTTAAAAGAAGTGTGTGAGAGTAAAATCAATGAAGAGAGTTATCTTTGAGATTTGAAAACTTCAATGAAAGAATGAGAGTGAAAGCACTTGATTCCAAAGCTTAAGAATTAAAAACTTGATTTTTCTTGAAGGCAATATCTCAAAAACTAAAATTTTCCTTTACAATCTTTGTAAAAAACTTCTTATTTATCTCTTTCAAATGACAAACACACACACACACACACACACACACACACACACACACACACACACACACAATATATATATATTTATATATATATAGAAGTGAGACCAGGACTTAATCCCTGGTGATTAGCCCAAAAGAAGAAAATATAGTCGTTTAAAGAAGTCAGAAATTGGCCAGTTTTGAAAATTATAATCGTTACTGTAGCAGACTGATCAAAGTAAATTGTGCATTGAAATGTGTGTATTTAGAAATTAAGAGTTTAAGTGTGTGCTTTGGCTTCCTTGATACTCCTCTGTAGCAAAGTGGCTATACGGGAGGCGATAGAAGCATTAATAATTGTGTCACGATAGGGTTAACGAGTTGTTCTAGGTTTCAAAAGAATCAAAAAGAAAACAAGAAAAGAAAATAAGAAGTAGAAGATAAAGAAGAAGACGATAAAAACACAAAAGAAAAGATAGTGTTGTGAGTTGAAAAATTATATCTAAAACATAGTGATAGAGGAAGATAACTCATAGCTACTAACTAGTAATTACCCTACTAACCATGCTAACCTCTAGAGTTATAGTTGCCTCATAATGTATCTTTGGCCATCATTAGACTTGTCTCCAAGAGCTTTTCAAAACATGATCCATAAGATTATTCTCCACATCAAAGCTTGATTAACAAGGTGTACCATACAATTAATCCATCAAAATCGGTTACAGACAAGCATGAAGTAAAGTAAGTAGTGCAAGTTAGGAGTTAGAACCCATCATCATGAGCCATCAATGGCTCTTACAAAAGCTTGTAGAGGCTATTAAAATCATGTGGATTATCAATCAAATGTTGATGATTAGTGGTTAGTAGTTAGTCACCATGAGAGAAAACTAGTTAAGCATCTTGGAAGAAATTAAAGAAGAAACAAAGAAGAGAATGAAGAATTTTTCCATAGATTGTCACTCCATATTGCAAAGTCTCTCTCTTTTTTTCCTGAATCACTCTCTAATCTAATCCTAGATCTAAAAGAGAGAGAAAAATACAAACAAAAAGCAGAAAAAAATCCTACCCGACACTACCGAGAAGAAATCCTAGCTAATGGTTTCCTTTCTCGAGTATCTGGCCTCTTAAGTTGTATTTATAGGCATGGAAGGCTTGGGAACCAAGTAACGAAGCCACACGTCGAAGATCGGGGCCATTGGCCCTGATCTTTTGGCCAGTTCTTTGTATCACTTCGAGAGGCTTATGTATATGTATAACTTTGTATATTTGGATCCGTATTTTTTAGTACAGCATCAATTCGGGGATCTAATGCATCTTCTAGAAGCTCTTGACTTTGTTTCCAAGAAATGTGGATTAATTACCCGAAAATAAGTTTAATTAGGCTCTTATTCTAACTTTGTGCTTATCCTTTGTAATATGCACAAGAGACCAAAACACGGGTAAATATCTGTGTTTTATTTGAAAATCAGGTAGGGAAAAGCGATAAGAAATGCAAAATTGATGACTAATCACACCCCTGCACTTATCTTTTGCTCATCCTGAGTAAAAAAAACTAAAAAACTAAACTAAGATTTTTATTACACCACTTTCACAGGTGACGTGATTGCATTGAGCATGTGCAACAAGCTTCTAAACCTTTATGTTCTCCAAGAAGAGGAGTTATAGTCTCCTAAGGGTTTTCAGTGGATTACACCCACAAAATTCATAAAGAAATAAACAATTATTAGCATTTTTTAAAACATATTTTGAAAGAGAGAAAAATTTCAAAATATTTTTCAAAAAATAAATAATCTACGATCTTAAATTAACCGAAACTATTCATCCCTAATTTGAGTATCCATGCAAAGACTTGTTATCAATAAAGGTTAAGAAATTAAGATTAAATTGATTAGCTGATCATTCATAAAACTTAGATATATGCACTTGTATATTTTGGGATTTAACTTGGACTATGAAACAATTTATTTATTTTATTTACATGTTTTCCCTTTAATTTCATTAGGCTTTCTAGTCTACCCAGGTAGTGAGCCTTTAACTGATTACTCTCAGACCAGACGGTTTTAGGACACCAGATGAGAAAACATCCATCAGATTTAAAGACTCGAGTAAACAAGGCCACAACACTAAGGGGTTTTTTGTTTTAACCACTGTTAGACATGACTAATCATACTTTCTGAGGCACAATTAACCAGCTTAATTAGTGATCAAGTATTTTTATTTTTATAAGGGTGTTTAAGTTTTGTTTTAATCCTTTAATGTATAAGTGCATATATCTCTAAGGTAAAAAACTCAATATCAAATTAGTTTTCTAATCTTTCTTATGTAACCTAAAAATCTAACAATACCTCTTACTTTGATTCAAATTAAGAAATCATAATCAAGGCTTCTCTAATTTCTAAGAACAACCTAATTTTCTTAAAAATGGATGAAATCTTTTTCTCTTTTTCAAAAAGTTTGTTAAGAAAGGAAAAATCCTATACAAAAGAGCAAATTTTAAGAATATCCTAAAAGAAAGTGAAAAAGAAAAATTCTTAAAAATCTACGTTAGTAAACACTCCCTTACACTTACCTTATGCATTATCTTTAATGCATCGTGAATGCATGTACGCATGAAAATAAAGAGAGAAAGAAAATTCACCTCAGATTGGTGGTTCCGGTGGAGATCTGATTGGTGCCCAAAATCGGCCCAATCCAAAAAAAGTGAAGTTCGTAGGAACCCACCACTGACTTCTCTCCTCATATAACTGAGTAATTGATTGTATATATGTATATTTTTATTTATAAAATTATCTCCATCAAATTTCTAACTTTAAAAAATAATCTCTGAGTCAATTTGTTTTACACCTCCGACAATGGAATGTGATATGGTGAAATGATTGAAAAAAACCTAGAGGGGGGGTGAATAGGTGTACTTGCTAATCTAGAAACTAAATGCGCTAAATGCGGAAGCTAATGCAAATTTGCAACACACTTAATACAACTCACAAGTGTAGCCGAATTCCTCGTGAAGGGCTCTAGACTAACTCCTCTTGATTCCCCTTGAATGGGTTGAGGTGCTATGTGAAGCTCTTGTGGTTAAGTACAAGTGAGGCACACACACAAGCAATCAAAGCATATAATGAATAAGCAATATGAATCAATGCAAGGACAACACAAGCAAATAGATATGTATGATATGAATGATGCTTTGCACAAATAAATGAGAGAGAGAGTTGAGAGACAAGTGGATCAAACGCTAACAATAAGATATGTTTCGAGGTTCGAGCACCCAGCTCTACATCCCGCCTACACCACCGTGTAGGATTTCCAATCCACTATCTCCCACCGAGGGAACCTCTACCGAAGAGGATTTGTTACAACACAAGGAGTACCGAACTCCTCTCTCAAACACCACCTCACAACCGAGGGGTAGGCCCGTAGCCAAACAACAACCAACGCCTCTACCGAAGAGGGTTACAACCAATCTTCACCTCTCACTAGAGGGAGCAAACTCTAGCCTCAACCTCTACCAAAGAGGGAGCAAACCAATCACCCAATCACCTCTACCAAAGAGGGATACAAAAAGAACAAGGGTGTTTACAACTTGGAGGCTCAACAACCTCAAACAATCTCTTTTTCTTCTCTCTTTTTCACAAAACAAGATCCTAATAGATTAGGATAGAAGATAAGCTCAAGTGTGAAAACTAGGTGTTTGGAAAATAAAAACTCAAAGAAAGAAACTTGAAAAAACTCTTGTAAAACATAGAAAATGAAAGCCAAGACAAATCTCCCAAAATACTCTTTTCTTTGATTTTTTCAAAAACCTAAAATAATAAGATTTAAAGTTTAAAGCCCAAAAACTCTTTTGAAAAACTTGTTTTAAACTCAGGGAAGCTGGGAATTTTTCTCTTATAAAAAAAAATCAAAACAGCCCAAGAGTTGGGGTATTTATAGCCCCAAAACAAAACTAGCCGTTAGGCTGATGTCGCAGCCTGACAGGCTTGGCGGTCGGCCGCCCGGTCGACCGCCAACGGTCAAAAATGTGACCGTTGGGCAAACCCGGTCGACCGCCCGGTCGACCCAAATATACAGAGAGCAGAGCTCTCAGTTACGGCCGACCGTCCGGGTCGACCGCCCTTGTGTCTGCCAGACGTGCACGGCTCTGTGCACGTCGGTCGACCTCACGGGTCGACCGGCCCTTGGTGCGGTCGACCCAGCGGTCGACCGACCTGGCCTGTCAGTCACAATTTAGGATCTGAAACACAAGTTAAAAATATTTTAGAAAATCTTTTTAAGTCTTGTAAAAATACCCAAAAATAGTTTTATCATTTTGCAATGATATATAAACATGTGATAAAAAGTTTGGCTCAAATATCAATCAATATGAACTATTTTTGTGTCTTAACATTTTTACCAAAAACTAAAACTTGTATTTTTATCAAACTTGGATTTTTCAATACATGAATAGGAAAGTCAAAATAAGTTTGTTTAAAAGTTAAGCATGCATGTATAGAATGAAACAACTATACATATATCAATTTAAACTTGTTTTGATCAACTATTCATGAAAACCAAAAACCAAACATAAAACGTGTGTGTTATGTGCACTTGAGCATATCAACTATTCTAAGCTTTACAAATGGATCTAAAACACACTAAACTAAACTAGGATACCTAAGTCTTCTTGATGATCTTCAATCTTCAAGTCGACTCGATCCCAAACGTGATCCACCGAGTGCAAAGGTATGATCTTGATGCTCGGGCACGGGAATCACCAAGTGAAGGCTTCCAAACTCCTCTTTTTGAAGCAATCACCAACTAATATCTTGCTAAAGATCTGAAACTTAAAATCACAAGATTATTAGTAAACTTAACTACATGAGTTAATCATCATCAAAACTAGGGTGGAAGGCCTTTGGGCCAACAATCTCCCCCTTTTTGATGATGACAAAACTCATGGAGTTATATTTGCATGGATTAAAGTTAAGCTTCAAAGAAGCTCCCCCTTAACTCATGCATAAACAAATAAACAATAAATATGCAATGAATATTAAACATGAAACATGAAACATGCATATCTATGCATAAACAATAAAAGGTTCTAGATACCAATGAAATGTTCAAAAACAAAACATGCTCTAGATACCAATTACGAAAACATGCTCTAGATACCAATTAAAATTAAACTAAATTAAACTTAATATATGCAAAACATAAACATGCATATATAAATAAAACTTGTACCAATCATGCATATTAGAAAGATTTTGAGTTTATATATGCATGTTAAACTCTCAAATAATTCTCCCCCTTTTTGTCAATCATCAACAAAGGGGTAAAAATCAAAACAAAACAAAATCTTCTCCCTTTTTGTTCGAAACAATGAATCAACAAAAGGTTGAAAACAAGAAAAACAATATTCTTCCCCTTTTTGTCTAAAACAAAAACAAAACAAATTAGGGGTGTCAATCAATTAAGATACCAATTGTAAATATTTTCATTTTGAACATATGATACCAAATTTTAAATTTATTTTCTATCATAAAGAAAGGGAGTGGGAATCAAATAACAATTGAAAGACAAAATCAAATTTTCTCCCCCTTTATGAAATACCAACTAAGACAATGTTCACTTTTATTTTAACAAGCCTATGCATTGTTAAAAAAATTGAAACAAACATATATATGTATGAAAATAGATACCAATTGAAATTGATATACTTGGAATAGAAAGCATACATACATACAAACATATATGAGTATACAAGAAATGTCAAGATTGATACCAATTGAAAGAATTCAATGATACCAATTGAAATAACTATAAGATCAAATGTATATCTCATATAACTACCTCCCAGTCATGGTTCAAGTTTTAAATGATTTTCATTTTAAGGCATACATGAACATGATCTCCCATCCATCCTCCCATAGAAGGTAGGGTTTTTAAAAATAGATTTGAAAATGTAGTATGTTTGAAAAACTCTACCATAGTGAAGAATACGAACTAGTTATAGGAAAAACTTTTAAAACTAGTACGAAATCCTTCAAGTAAGGAATAAAACAAAATTATTTTCATAAACATGAAATTCGCAAAATAATCAACACTCATAATCAATTAGGCATAAAAATGGCTCATGAAAACAAACACATGAGTGAACAATAAATTTGAGTGTAAAAATACAATGTGAAGATCATAATCATGAAAGATGGACATTAAGCTCAAAATTCCTTGAAACAAGAAAACACAAAAATCATTAAAACAAATTAAAGTGTACATACATATCCAAACACAACGAGTCCACAAAGATATATGCATGAAGGCACGTGGCTCAAAAGGATGTATATGTATAACAATAATTTGGATAAAATAGACATATACATGAAGTTAAACAAATAAACACGAAATCAAGAAAAACTAAATTTTCACCAAAACACATTTCATTTCAAGGTATATGTATGAATTGTCAACACAATAAGTATACATACATATCCCTAAACACAATTGAGTCCATATATATAGATTTGCATAAAAGGCAAATGACTCAAAGGGTATACATGTATAACTTGAGGTTTGACAAAATGCACATATACATGAAATGAAGAACTCATAAACATAAAACAAATCCACAAATAGGAATACAAGTTTAAAATGTATGAATCATCAAAACTGGACTATACTAGCACATCTAATGGGTTCAAATAAGCAATCAAGCCCAAACATATATAGATTTATTTGTGGCCCACTATATGCACAAGTATACACCTAGTTTTAATGAAAACTAACATCTAAACAAGTAATCTTAACATGAAGCATCAAAAACAAGATAAAAATCAACATGATAAGCAAAAACATGATTATTATGAATATCCACATGTTATTAGATTTATGATGTACAAGATAGCTAATCAAATACGAGAATACAAAATAATAATCCATATTAAACATGGGTGTCTCAAATACTATACATGTATGTCAAGAATCTAATAACATGGCATTTTCATACTAATCACTAAACAATGAAACATGCTATAAACAATGAATATTAAAAGCATGAAAACAATAAATAGGAGTTAGGAATCGTTACCAAAACCTAGAAGGCAACTCTCCTTGTCTCCAAAACATGGTGGTCATCTCCACCAAATCTTCCCTTGAAAGTGATGCATCCAATTAATTTCCTTTAAGTACGGAACGCATCCACTCCAAGGTACGACTACTCTCACGTCATGTGAGAGCCCACATCTACATCAAAAACTCGAGGGGTGGTCTTTGGTACCCATAATCTTTTGGGTCCAAGGGGTTAGTACCTTCTCTAACCCAAACAAAATTATTTGCTAAATTCTCAACATGTATACTATCATAGCAAAATTTAGCAAGCTGGCCCTTACGTCCACAATGTGTACAAGTGTACACATGAGCATACATGTGATGGGTGTGTCCGTGAGGAGCATGTGTATGCCGTGGAGGGTGTGCATGCATAAAGGATGGAACTTGTTTCTTTCGAACCAAGGTTTCCAAACGTGAGTGATTCATGGCACATTGGCTCATAGTGGAGCCCTAACAATCAACCTTCTTCTTAAGCAAACAAATATCATCATTAATCTTAAAAGAAGAAGTGTGCATGCAATAGGTGATTGAGACGAGAAAGGTGTATTAAAATGTAGTCGATGTATCCCTTTCTTATCTCTGCTATAGCATAAGGCTATACCGAGTCGATTCTCAGGGAGAGCTAGCGATGGAAGCGTTATGAATCGTAGTGAAGAAAGTAAACGAGAATTCTTCTATGCTAATAAAAATAATGAATCAAAGGAAAAAGAAACTAAAGAAAAGGTGGTTATGTTCATGGTGGAAAAGTTGGAAAAGAAATCAAAAGTGAGATTTGGTATTCACAAGAAAAGAAAAGGAAACTTAAAGAAGAAGCAAACCATGACTAGCTTACTTACTACCTTACCAATACTTACTAAACTCCGTGATAGTGAACGCTTGCCTCATGTTGTCACTCCATCGGCGTGGATTCGTCTCGCGTATTGATCTAATTACTTTCTCATTTGAAGAATGAGTGGTTTAACCCATCGGAGAAGAGAAGACCATACAACTTGCAAGATGAAATAAAGCAATCACCCATGAGTTAGTGAAGATGGCAAGGCTAGTGGTTAGCTAGTACATGGAGAAAAATTAGCTAAAAGCCATTAGAGAAGTAAAACAAAGCATGAAATAAATTGCAAGGAATTAAAGAAAGCAATAAAGAAAGCACATAAAGAAAGCAAGTAAACTAGAACCAAGCTCAAGTAGAGGAAGGAGAATGGATCAATCCTTGTTGCTTCAAGTTGTCACCCTTGATTACACAAGCTCTCTCTCTCACAATCTCTCTCTTTTACAATGAATTCTAGGGAAGAAGAAGAGGGACTAAAGAACTAAACCTAGAGAAAAATCTATTACAACAACTAACAATTTCTCCTCTCTTCTCTGTTCATTCTTTACTCGCAGGTCCAAGGTCACATATTTATAGCCCCAGGTGAAGGATCCAGAACCTAATTCGTTGGCGCAAAATCTGGATCTCAACTGACTCAGGATTGCCGCGCCCTTGCCGCGCCGGCGCGGCACAACTGATTCAGTTGCCCAACCACTTTCTGTTGTGGGTTGTTACGAGTTTGTTTGGCCACGTGGACCTTCTGGAATCTTCATTGGGCGCGCGGATCTTTCTGGATCTCGAATTCAAATCTTGGGCTTATCTTAATCTTGAATTAATCACTTTAATTATTGCTAATTAAAGTGATTATTGGCTTTCTCTCCATTAGAGTGTGTACCTGCAAATATATAGAGAAGATGAGTAAAAATCATATATTTATTATCAAAATGCATGGGAATTATGAGGTAAAATATGCAAATTTGAGTTACAATCACACCCCCACACTTATTCTTTTGCTCGTCCCGAGCAAAACAAAGAAAAGAAAAGAAAAGAAAAACTATACTACCAGTTTTATTACACCACTTTCGCAGGTGACGCGATTGCACTGAGCATGTGCAACAAGCCGTTAAACCTCTAGGTTGCCCTAGAGGAGGAGTGTTGTCTCCTGAGGGTTTTCAGCGGATTACACCCACAAAATCCATAAAGAAAGAAAACAAATGTTAGTATTTTGAAAACGCATTTTGAACAAGAGACATGTTTACGAACTATTTTTGCAAAAAATATAAGTGATCCTAGGTCATAAGTCCACCTATAATCATTCTTCCTTAAACTTAGTCTCCATGCAAGATCTTGTCTTCAATTAAGGTAAGAATTCAAAATTGGATTGAATACTTTATCTTTCATAAAACCTAGATAATATGCACACCGTGCTCGTGAAGATTTCTGGGATTTCAACTCCAACCATCAAGCCATTTATTTATCTATATATATATATATATATATATTTTATTCTTCCCTTAGTCTAGGCTTTCTAGTTTACCCTTGTAGCGAGCCTTTAACCGATGACTCCCAAACCAGACGGTCTTAGGGCACCAGATGAGAAAACATCCCTCGGGTTTAAGGTCTCGAGTAAAAAAGGCCACATAACTAAGGGGGATTATTTATTTCCTTTACCACCGTTAGGCTTGAATAATCATGCTTCTTGAGGCACAATTATCCAGCTTAATAAGTGATATTTTATTTATATATATATATTTTTTTTTCTTTTTTTTATTTATATGGCATTTTTGGTCTTTGTTTCCATCCCAAGAAATGTGTAAGTGTGAAGTGCATATTATCTAAAGCAAAAAATTCAAGATAAAAATATCTCACCATTTTTCTTACTTAGCATTTAATCTCAAACAAGATCTATTATTTCAACTAGGTTTAAGATGTCATAATTAAGGCTTTCTTAATTCCTAAGATACATCTTAATTTTCTTTAAAATAGATCAAAACTTTGTCTCTTATTTCAAAAAGTTTTTATTTTTATATTTTTTATTTTTTTATTTTTTTATTTTTTTTAATTTTTCTAAAAGAAAAGGTAAAATCTAAAAAGAAGGGGGAAAATCTAGAAAAAAGATAAAATCTAAAAATAAAATGGAAGACCTAAAAATGAAAATCCTAAAAAAATAAAAATCCTATAAAGAAAATAAAAAGTCCTATGTTAGTACATACCCCCCCATACCTATCTCATGCATTGTCCTCAATGTATGCAAGATAAAAATGATGCATGAAATAGGTAAGGTAAAAAGTCACTCCCTCCTCCTCTTTGGACCCGCGGTGGTACTGGGTCCTGCCGACTGTGTCTTCCTCAACCTCGCCTCAATGCCCTCTAACCTAGAGGATTGCTCCTCTAACCTGGATGATTGTTCCTCCATCTTCTTCCTCAGCCTTACTTGACCCCTAAAAATCTTCTTCATGCCCTTCCAGATGGAGGACATGAAGGCATGTGTACAGTGAACTGGTACATGTGTGGATCAATCGATGCTTGGTCAAGATGCATGTAAAACATGGTCACCAGTTCGGGACAATAAAATGCATCGGTCTCAGTGTTGTCGTACACTAGTGAATACCAATTCCTTGCTCTAATTCTCTCTAAAAATACATGCCCATAACCATTCACATCACATAAAATCCGCCCAAAATCTTTCTCAACAAAAATTGATGGTGCCATACTATGAATTTAAGATCAAAGCAGTAAAAAGGAGAGATTTAGAATTCGAACCACCCCCGGAATTCGTGGGGGGAAGAAATTTGGTCTCTGCAGTGGTTTCAGGAAGCTCTGAATGAGGAGACAGCACCAGATCGACCGTAGGCTTGTGAAATCGATCGGAGCAGACGCTGGCGGCGCTCAGGATGCTACAAGAAAGCCGCAGATGCGTGGCTGGAGTCGCGATTTTGCGGCAGATCGGAGAGATCTGATGAAGGGAAAAGTTGCCGAGGCGGCGCTTTTGATAGGAAGTTGGAGATCTGAGGAAATTTTCGCTTGTGAAGGAGAAGTGTAGGGTGGAAAGATATTTATAGGAGGGAAGAATTTAGAGGTTTCCACTTTTATCCCTAGGTCAAAAGGATTTTTACCACATTGGAAGTTGTAGCTTTGAAAAGGGAAGTTTGATTCTTGGGAGTTTGGAATGACCTAGAAATTTGGAATTCTTGAAAGAAGGATTTTGAGGAAACCTAGGAATTTAGAAGGATTTTGAATTTGGAAAGTGTGGAAACTCCTTTAAGCATAAAAAATCCCTCCTTTATTTTTATTTCTTTTTTTTTATTAATTTCTAAAAGAAGTGTAAAAGAAAGAAAATCTAAAAACTCTAAGTTAGTAAGGAAGGAGAAAAATTACCATAAGGTGGTGGTTCCGGTGGTGGTCTGATTGGTCCACGAAACATGGCCCAATCAACTTTACGTTGGGTTTTCAGGAACCCACCAAAAATCTCAATAATATGACCCACAAGAATGATGTGTGCATGGATGATTTTTATTATGTACATGACCCCATGTAATTTCCAAATTTTCAAAATAATTTCTGAGTCATTTTCATCAATCACCTTGTCCAAGAACGGAGTATGAAAAAATGGAATGATTGATTTGGACTTGGGAAATATGGGAACTAATACCGACTCAGGAAAAATACTTAGGTCAAGTAAAGATTCAGGAGTCGAGATCGGTTCAGGAAGTGGGTCCAAATCAAAAAGATAAAGCTCAGGTCCACATTCATTTCCCCATGATGGAATGTGACTATCTAAGATTGGTGATTCAAGTTCAGGAGGGATGGGAATCAAAACTGACTCTAGAATGTTACTCAAATTGGGTAATATAACCGGAGTCAATAATGATTCAGGTATTTGAACTAAATCACAAACTTGAGGATCAAAGTCACATTCCTCATTGAGTTCAATATCAAAAAATGAAGAACTTGCCAATTGTCAATGGGATTTTCAGAAGTGTATAATTGGGCAAGTTCAAGATTATCTTCAAGGATGGGTGATTCAATTTCATTATGAATTGGGACAGGATCCAAAGTTGACTCCGGGAAAAGATTGAAGTCAGGTAAAGATACCGGAGTCATTATTGAATCAGGAAAAAGAATTGAATCACTAAGTTGGGACTCGAGATCACATTCCTCATGTAGTTCAATTCCACAAAAATGTGAACTTGCCAAATTATCAATAGGACTTTCAAAAGTATGGAATTGGTCAAGTTCACTATAATCATCAAAGATTGGTGATTCAATTTCAAAATGGACTGGCACTGGATCCAATACTGACTCGGGAAATGAAGTGAAATCATGTGAAGACACCGGAGTCATAATTGAATCAGGAAGGAAAATTGAATCATCAAGTGGAAGTTCAGGATTATGTTCATGTTCAAGTTCAATTTCAGTAAAAGGAAAACTTGCCAAAATGTCAATAGGATCTGAAGTTTGGACAAGTTCAGGTGGTTGTGCTGAAATTGAATCTTGATTCCCAAAACAACATGACTCTTTGGCTCGGAGAGAATGGTTAGTGACTTTAGAAATAGGATGAGAATGAAGAGTTTGAATCATCAACTCTACGTCACGATTACGAGTATTTTGAGTCTGAGTCAAGAATTCAAGCATCTTTTCACAATTCATTGGTTCATCATTTTGTGGAAAAGATGAAGTGTTGTTTTGGAATTGGTGATGAAATTGTGAGTCAAAAATGTGTGGTGATGAAAGAATGGACTCACACAAGAGATCTTTACTCGTTTCCAAGGCAAATGGTTGTTCATTAGGAAAAGGTGAAAGTGAGTAAGACTCTTGAAAATACTGTGGAATTGGAGGGGCAAATGTTTCGTGAAATTGTTGCTCGGCCCTCTGTAAATTGGCTTCTATACTCCTTAGTAACTCAGATTTTTCTTCAATTGGTGGTTCAGAAAAAGGAGTATATGAAGCGGAATCGGGACATGAATATTGTGGACAAGGTGAATATGGTGGACAAGGAGGTTGAGAATTTGACTCGGGGTACGTGAATCCCCAATTACTCGGTAAAGAGTTGAAATTATTATGGAAATTATAATTATTATATGGGGGGTATGGGTCATATTGATTCGGATAAGGCCAACCCGGTGTATTTGGTTGGTGCATATTATAAAACACCGGGTTGGAATTATCCGAATATGGAGATGGTGTGAAATATGGATTATTATTAGGATGGAAAGAATTGTAATTGTAAGCCATATCACACAATACAAACAAAAGAAAAATCAAACAACAAACAAAAAGAAAAGAAAAAAAAATCAAAACCAAGCCAAAAGAATGGTTGACCTAGATCTAGACGACTCCTAACTGATTAGATCGTCCACGGAAGGTTTAGTGTAGACGTAGACCACAAGTTAATCAGCCAGGGAAGGGCAAGGTTGGTGGGAGGTTTTCCGTCAGAGACGTTCCTTAATTAAGTAACCATCAACCTTCAGGCTTTCGGCCCTCAATCCCTTTCCTAGACACTGATTTTGCAAGAGTCTATTTCTAACACTTCTCCCCCTTAGGATAATCTCCTAGATGAGTCCGAGATGTCCCTAGGGCCAACGTCTATTTTTTTATTAAATTAGGCTTGGGTTAGTGAGTGCTGGGATGGTGGTTTTTGGGCTAAGGAAAGGGTAATGAAATCCCACATTATCTTATTTATGGGTTATGCCCTTAAAAATGAATTGTGCAAGTGTACAAGATAGATAACAAGGATTCACTCAAAGCATGAAAATCAAGCAAGAGATGATTCCTAGTCTACATGCAATGCAAAACGTACCTTGCCTCCAGCACTCTTCAACAGTAAAAGTAAAGAATTGTAAAGACACGTTCCTAGAATGCAAATGTCTAAACAATTTTTAACAATTACAAACAATTTTTTACTGTTGATTAAATTAGCAGGTATATGGTGAAAAATACAGGAATTCAATTATATCAGCAGCTGTGTTTTGCAGAATCAGAGCCCCTGCAGAAATTAGGTCAGTAGTCAACTCAGTTCTGCCGCAGATCCGCGGCAAAAATCTGGATTCCGCGGCAAAACTGAGGGATCCTGGTCTCTGCTTTCTAGAGCAGAGGCCCAGGTCCACTTATATGTTACTGCAATGAAAATTTTTCTGTTCTTCAACCTATAACCTGCAACAGAGAAGAAGATTCGTTTAGTTCTTCACTTTAAAGAAAATCCGTTGCTCTCCCCGGCAACGGCGCCAAAAATTTGATTGAGACGAGAAAGGTGTATTAAAATGTAGTCGATGTATCCCTTTCTTATCTCCGCTATAGCATAAGGCTATACCGAGTCGATTCTCAGGGAGAGCTAGCGATGGAAGCGTTACGAATCGTAGTGAAGAAAGTAAACGAGAATTCTTCTATGCTAATAAAAATAATGAATCAAAGGAAAAGAAACTAAAGAAAAGGTGGTTATGTTCATGGTGGAAAAGTTGGAAAAGAAATCAAAAGTGAGATTTGGTATTCACAAGAAAAGAAAAGGAAACTTAAAGAAGAAGCAAACCATGACTAGCTTACCTTACTACCTTACCAATACTTACTAAACTCCGTGATAGTGAACGCTTGCCTCATGTTGTCACTCCATCGGCGTGGATTCGTCTCGCGTATTGATCTAATTACTTTCTCATTTGAAGAATGGGTGGTTTAACCCATCGGAGAAGAGAAGACCATACAACTTGCAAGATGAAATAAAGCAATCACCCATGAGTTAGTGAAGATGGCAAGGCTAGTGGTTAGCTAGTACATGGAGAAAAATTAGCTAAAAGCCATTAGAGAAGTAAAACAAAGCATGAAATAAATTGCAAGGAATTAAAGAAAGCAATAAAGAAAGCACATAAAGAAAGCAAGTAAACTAGAACCAAGCTCAAGTAGAGGAAGGAGAATGGATCAATCCTTGTTGCTTCAAGTTGTCACCCTTGATTACACAAGCTCTCTCTCTCACAATCTCTCTCTTTTACAATGAATTTTAGGGAAGAAGAAGAGGGACTAAAGAACTAAACCTAGAGAAAAATCTATTACAACAACTAACAATTTCTCCTCTCTTCTCTGTTCATTCTTTACTCGCAGGTCCAAGGTCACATATTTATAGCCCCAGGTGAAGGATCCAGAACATAATTCGTTGGCGCAAAATCTGGATCTCAACTGACTCAGGATTGCCGCGCCCTTGCCGCGCCGGCGTGGCACAACTGATTCAGTTGCCCAACCACTTTCTGTTGTGGGTTGTTACGAGTTTGTTTGGCCACGTGGACCTTCTGGAATCTTCATTGGGCGCGCGGATCTTTCTGGATCTTGAATTCAAATCTTGGGCTTATCTTAATCTTGAATTTAATCACTTTAATTATTGCTAATTAAAGTGATTATTGGCTTTCTCTCCATTAGAGTGTGTACCTGCAAATATATAGAGAAGATGAGTAAAAATCATATATTTATTATCAAAATGCATGGGAATTATGAGGTAAAATATGCAAATTTGAGTTACAATCAATAGGTGAAGTGTGTGATACTACCCTAGCATGGCAAACATGAGAAACAATATCATTTTTCAAAGATTTATTTTTATTTAAACAAATTTCTAATTCTTTTGAAATAAAATCAATTTCTCTTTTCAAAGAATCATTTTCTTTTAAAACAAACTCAACTTTTGAAGATAAAGCATCATTATTTTTCAAAACATTATCACAATCATTTTTAGATTTTAAAAATTCATTTTCTTTAAGTGCAAGATCAAGTTGAGACCTTAATGAATCCCTTTCATTATAGATCACCACTTTCTCTTGCAAAACATTATTAAGTCTAGAATGTAAACTTTTATTTTCATTAACAATTCCTAGACTTTTCTTTTTCAAAACGTTATCTTTTCAATCAATTTTTCACAAACAATTGATAGTTCTTCATTTAAAGCATGGGGATCAACATAATCATCACATGAAGAACTAGCATCAAAACTATCTAGTTGAGATTCCGATTGTACCTCAAGGGAGTCATTCCCTTGGACCGTATAGCATTGTTGCGGCTCAGATTCATCTCTACTAGATTCCTCTTCTTGTTGGATTTGCAATTGAAGCTCGGAGGTGGTGGTGGTTGTCAACTTGTTCCACACTACAAAAGCAGAATCAAAGTTAGAAACACATAAAAGATAATCTTTAGGTAATGTGCTTCTAATGGCCTCTAGGGCTTGTGCATTGGCCCCTATATGCTTGTGGTCACCAAGATAACATCTCTTGGTAGCGGCAAGGAAAACATGCAAACCTAGGGTCTTTAGGTACATGGACATTGATAGGTAGTGAAAAATGCATAATTGTCATCATATATACCATCGCATTTGCACATTTATTCATATTATAATGCACAATTATTAATATTTCTTTATTAATATGTGCAGGCCTCAAATTATCAATTTAATAAAGAATAAAGCTAAAAGAGCCCAAAAGCCCAGATCCAAGCCCATGTTTGAAGCCAGGTGAAGAAGCGCAAATACAAAGATTCAAAATGCAAATACAAGGGCTAACAGTTGCAAATATCAGAAATTAGGGTTGATAGACTTCTATCAAACCCTAAACACCTGCGGGATAAGGATAAAAAAGCCAAGATAAAGAGGAATTTCGTGGAGAGAGGATTTGAAGAAATCTGGATTAAGAGTAACTTGATTACCAAGTTATCTCGAAAATCCAGATTAAAAGGCCAGGATCACAATTCTAGAAGGAGGCGCCCACTTGGACGGATCAGAAGAGGCCACGCGCCAAAGCGCGTGGCCAGAAGACACCAAAGTGCCGCGCCCAAGCCGCGGGTCCGCGGCACTTTGGGCTTATCCAGAGCCCAGTTTTCGTGGGCAGATTCATCAGGGACTCCTCGGTCTTCTGCACTATAAATATCTGTGCACTCGCAACAGGAAGGGGGATCCAGAGATGAACTAGGGTTTTCTTTAGCTATTTTAAATTTCTGCCAAAGTTGTAATTTTATTTCAAGCGAGTTGTGGAAGAAGGAGCTTGTATTTGGGATCAGTTCATCGAATAAAGGTTACCTTTTTTTCTAGTCAATTCTCTGTTATTTAATTTTGCATTTTCTTCGTGATTTCTTGAGTTTGGTTTGATCTGCGATCTCTTGATTCTTTTTATTTTCTTTCGTTCTTTGTTCATCTTCTTATATAAAAAAAAAAAAGGGAAAATAATTAAAAGATGATTAACTAATATTCCTCTAGTGGTTTGCTGTGTTTCTTAAAGCAACCCTAGAGCAGTTAGGCATTGGTTTGATGGATGACAACTCTTGAAACCCTAGGTTTAAAGTAGATGCTTGAAGATTAAACAATAATTAGTATTCTAATCTAATATCACAACATTAATTAATTCTTCACATTTCATATCTAAGAACTTTGACAATGCAACCTCAAGGTAAGACTTCTTTTGTGTTGTGCTTAGATGTTAGGATGAAAAAGTGTTGGACTTTTTAGAGTGATGTTGGTAAAATTCTAAATATCTTCTCTTGCTTGCATATAAAAACCTAGGATAAAACTCCTATATTCCAATATGATGATCAATAGCCTTGACTTGCAATAGGGTTGTGGTAGAAGATCAGCAAAACCACGTTTTTAATCTCTTATATTCATCACAAATCTAATCTCTCTTTTCTTACTTGAAGCATACAAGGGAATCGGCCGAAAAGCTTGCATCGCATCCTTCCCTGAGGATCACGACCCGCTCAAGCCCTTGCTACAGCGGATTCGCATTGAGACTAAGCAAATCTGAACTTTATTTCAATCTCAATCAAATTTTGGCGCCGTTGCCGGGGAAGGAACGGCACGATTTCTCTTTCTAATCATTCTTTCTCTTCTGTTGCAGGTACAGAGAACAGGAAGCAGAATCAGAGTAGCAGAAGACACATATTGCTATCCAGTGCCTCTGCCCTAGAAGGCAGAGCACTTGGACCTACACTTTTGCCGCGTTTCCACGGCAAAAGCCGCGGGTCCGCGGCAAGTGTAGCTGACTACTGACAGAATTTTCTGCAGGTTGCTCTGCAGTGCAAAAAAATTATAATTCTGCTGTGATATTATTGCTCTGTGATCACACTGCAACTGTTAATAATTAACATTAACCTATTTGTTGAAAAAAAAAAATAAAAAAATATTTTTAGACTCTTGCATTTTAGGGCACGTGTCTATTTTAATTCTTTAATTCTGTTGAAGAGTGCTGGCGACAAGGTACGTCTGCATAGCATATAGATTAGGAAGCACTCTTGTTTGTTTACTGCTTTCTTGAGTGTTACTTTTCTACAGCTTTACACGTACACTAAATCATCTTAAGGGCATAACCCATAACAAAGATAAGGTGGGGATTTCATCACCCTTCCTTGGCCCACAAATCATACCAGTCACACTCACAACCCTAACCCTAATTAAAACTTGACTAGACGTTGGCCCTAAGGTAACTCGGACTCAATAGGAGATTGACCGAAGAAGGAAAGTTGTTCGAAATTAACCCTTGCCAAATCGGTGTCTAGCGAAGGGATTGAGGGCCGAAAGCCCGAAGAACGGTGGTTATTTAATTAAGGAACGTCTCTGACGGAAAACCTCCCACCGGTCTTGCCCTGAACTGGCCGATTAGCTCGTGGTTAACGTCGACAATAGACCTCCTAAGGACAGTCTAAAGTTAGGAGTCGTCTAGGTCAAGGATAACCCTAGAATAGGATTTTTGTTTGTTTTTCTTTTTTCTTTTTGATTGATTGGGTGAACTGTTTGCTGATTGTGCATGACCGCTTGGTCGAGAGACCCACTCACATCCCGGCTAACTAGAACTAGTTCACCACCCGAGCTCAAGCCCGACTCACACATGGCACAACAACAGTCACTCCAAGATAGGTTCTATCCCATTAGAACCTCTCTTCCTTCTTGCATCCAGCTCACTATCGAAAGTGTTGACCCATATGAACTCAAGCCACAATACATCAACACTCTTCCCAAATTTCACGGACTTGAATCTGAGGATGCATACTTCTTCATAAGGGAATTTGAAGAAGTATGTCAAATGATGAATATGCCTAAGTTAGGAGACGATGCTATCAAACTTAGGTTTATCCCCTTTGCTTTGAAGGATTTAGCAAAGAAATGGCTCTACAGTCTAGAGGCCGGTTCTATATCTTCTTGGGATAATTTCATTAAGGCCTTCTTAAAGAAATTTTATCCCGTTCACAAGACTGCACTGATTAGGAAGAATATCCTCCAGTTTAAGCAAACAGCCAATGAACCTTTTTGGAAATACTTCGAGCGTTTTAAGGATCTCCTTGCCCAATGTCCTCACCATGGGATAGAGAAATGGCGACTTTGCCAAGTTCTCTATGATGGATTAGATTATTCTACTAAAACACTGTTAGAATCCATGTGTCAAGGAGGATTTCTACAAAAGAATGAAGATGAAGGATGGACATTGTTTGAGGAATTAGCTGAAAAATCCATCCAATGGGACCCTACTCCTGAAAAATCTAGGACTAATGACCCTACTTCTTCTAAAGGAGGTATCCATTCCATTGAGGCCAACGTAGCAACCGATGCTAAGTTAGCTGCTGTTATGCGTAGACTAGAGGCTCTTGAAACTAAAGAGCCAGTCTCTGTGAACCAAGTCAGCCCAACATCTTCGGCGGGCTGTACTTATTGTCAAGATATGAACCATGTGTTCGAGGAATGTCCTGTTTTCATCGCGCATCAAAGCTTGCCCGAACATACGAGTGCGGCCTTCACAAGGCCCGCCAACAATCCTTATGCGCCCACCTACAATCCCGGTTGGAGAAACCATCCCAATTTCTCATGGGGCCCAAGTAACAATGAGCAGATTAGGCCCAAATTCTCCAACAATTTCCAAAATCCGCCCTATCAGCAAGGTTTTCCCAGTCAAAATCAGCCACCTTCTTTCCAATATACACAAATGGAAACAAGGATGTCCAACATGGAAAGGAAGATGGACACCCTAGTTAAAAGCCAAGACACGCTGGCTCAAGCCCTAAGTAGGATAGAGCTCCAATTGAACCAGCAAGAGAGACAGAGGGGTACCCTACCGAGTCAACCATTGCCTAACCCTAGGAATCCTAGGCCAGCCAATGAGGCTCAAGACCCAAATCAGTGTCATATGGTCCATACACTCAGATCGGGGAAACAAGTTGATAATCAAGTATCCATGCCATCGGATCCATCCACTTCCATTCCATCTAGCTCCACTCCTTCTCCATCCAGCCCCAAGGAAACTGAAGCTGAAAAGTCAGCAGATCAGTTGCACCAGCCTATAGCTCCATTTCCAAATAGGCTTAGAAGCAACAACAATGCACACATGGAGAAATTATTAGAGGTGTTCAATCAAGTTAGGCTCAACATTCCACTTCTTGATGCAATCCAACAGGTCCCTAGTTATGCCAAATTCATTAAGGACATGTGCACCAAGAAAAGAAAGACTAATGTGCCTAAGAAGGTTTTCTAGCCACTAACATTAGTGAGCTACTGTCCAACCAGATCCCTATCAAGTATAAGGACCCAGGTTGCCCCACCATTTCTTGCACCATAGGTCGAGCCGAAATCAATCGAGCACTCCTCGATTTAGGAGCCAGCATCAATTTGCTCCCTTTCTCTGTGTATCAACAACTTGGATTAGGTGAACTCAACCCGACCCAAGTTACTATTCAGTTGGCTGACCGCTCTATCAAAGTTCCCAAGGGAGAGATCAATGACGTTCTCATACGGGTTAGAGAATTCATTTACCCGGTCGATTTCATTGTCTTAGAGACATAACCTGTGTCTAATCCTAGGTCCCAAACTCCCGTTATCTTAGGAAGACCATTCCTAGCAACCGCTAATGCAATTATAAATTGTAGAAACGGTTCCATGAGACTGACTTTTGGGGATATGACCAAGGAAGTCAATGTTTTCAACCTAGGTAAGCATCCCTACGATGTGACCGACCAACCCTTTGAGGTTAACTCCATTGAGAACATGACGAGTGAGCATAATGATGAGATCATATTTGAGTCAGAGGAAGAGGAAGAGTTAGAAACAAGTGATATCAGTCTTGATGAGATCGAATGGGAATCAAATCTGAGTTCGATAGAAATGGGAGATTCTAGCATCACACCTCCACCCATCGAGCCAACTCCTTCTTTGGAGTTAAAAGCCTTGCCCAAACATCTTAAGTATGCCTACCTAGGTGAACAAGAGACGTTACCGGTCATAGTTGCATCTAATTTGACCAATAGGCAAGAGGAGAACCTGCTGGCAACCCTTAGGAGACATAGGGAAGCCATTGGTTGGACTATGGCAGATATTAAGGGACTGAGCCCTACGATAGTCCAGCATCGTATTCATCTTGAGGAAGGGACTAGACCGAAAAGGGATCCACAGCGTAGACTAAACCCACTTATGCAGGAGGCTGTACAAGCCGAGATAGTAAAACTGTTAGATAATGGGATAATTTATTCCATTTCCGATAGCGAATGGGTTAGCCCAATGCACGTGGTCCCTAAGAAGTCTAGCTTTACGGTGGTAGAGAACGACAAACATGAGTTAGTGCAAACACGATTGCCTACCAAGGTGAGAGTATGCATAGACTACCGTAAGTTGAATGCAGCCACTAGGAAAGATCATTTTCCCCTCCCTTTCATCGATCAAATGTTGGAAAGATTAGCAGATCATGAGTATTATGCTTTTTGGATGGGTATTCAGGGTATAACCAAATCCCTATAGCCCCGGAGGATCAAGAGAAAACAACGTTCACGTGTCCATTTGGGACATTTGCTTACCGTCGAATGCCTTTCGGCCTATGCAATGCCCCCGCCACATTCCAACGTTGTATGTTAAGCTTGTTTTCTGATATGGTCGAGCGTTTCCTAGAGATTTTCATGGACGACTTCTCAGTCTATGGAAATTCATTTGACCAGTGTCTCCATCATTTGGAGCTAGTGCTGAGTAGGTGCACCGAGAAGAACTTGACCCTCAATTGGGAAAAGTGTCACTTCATGGTGCAACAAGGGATTGTCCTAGGTCATGAGATATCTAGGGAAGGGATTAAGGTAGACAAGGCCAAAGTGGAAATCATTGCGAAACTTCCACTTCCTCGATGCGTGAAGGACATTCGATCCTTTTTAGGACACGCCGGATTTTATCGTAGGTTCATTAAGGACTTTAGCAAAATTGCTAGACCCCTTACAAACCTTCTAGCTAAGGACGTGTCCTTCATCTTTGATGATAGGTGCTATAGTGCTTGGGAGAAATTGAAAGTGGAACTTATATCTGCCCCTATCATCTCACCTCCGGACTGGTCCAAGCCTTTTGAGATCATGTGTGACGCTTCTGATTTTGCGATAGGTGCTGTCTTAGGACAGCGTAAGGACAATAAGCAGCATGTGATCTACTATTCGAGTAGGACGCTTAATGAGGCCCAAATGAACTATACTACCACCGAGAAGGAATTCTTGGCAGTAGTGTTCGCTTTGGAGAAATTCCGTCCATACCTACTTGGGACTAAGACCACGATCTTCACTGACCATTCTGCTCTGCGATACCTTATGCTTAAGAAAGATGCGAAGGCCGACTCATTCGTTGGATCCTTCTACTTCAAGAATTTGATCTCGAAATTCGAGATAAAAAAGGTGTCGAAAATGTCGTAGCTGACCATCTCTCTCGTGTGCCCAACGCACCTTCTGTCGAGCTGCCCATCAATGACAATTTTCCCGATGAGCAACTTCTAGCCATCTCTAAGGAACCTTGGTTTGCTGACATAGTAAATTACTTAGTCACAAACCAAACACAACCTAGTTGGTCCAAACAGGATAGATACCGATTCTTGTCTCAAGTTCGGTATTACATGTGGGAAGATCCTTATCTTTTCAAATATTGTAGCGACCAAATCATTAGGAGATGTGTCCCCGACGAGGAGACTAGAAGCGTGCTAGCTTTTTGTCATGAGTTCGCTTGCGGTGGACATTTTGGTCCCCGCAAAAACTGCCGAGAAAATTCTGCAAAGTGGCTTTTATTGGCCAACTGTGTTTAGAGATGCATTTGAGTATTGCAAGACTTGCACAAGATGTCAAATGATAGGAAGAATTTCCAAACGAAATATGATGCCCCTAAATCCCATTCTAGAAGTAGAACTTTTCGACGTATGGGGCATTGATTTTATGGGACCCTTCCCTAATTCGTTTGGGCACCAATACATCTTGTTGGCCGTAGACTATGTGTCGAAGTGGGTAGAAGCTGTCCCTTGCAAGACAAATGACAACAAAGTTGTTGTCAAATTCTTGAAAGATAATATCATCTCACGCTTTGGAATCCCTCGAGCCATCATTAGCGACAATGGCACACATTTTTGCAATAGAACTTTTGAAGCTCTCATGCGAAAATATGCCATTACTCACAAGTTGTCTACGCCCTACCATCCTCAAACTAGCGGGCAGGTAGAAGTTTCTAATAGACAAGTCAAGCTCATTTTGGAGAAGACTGTGAATCAGAATAGGAAGGACTGGTCCATCAAACTGGTGGATGCCCTATGGGCATATAGGACTGCCTACAAGACGATTCTAGGAATGTCTCCCTATAGACTAGTCTTTGGAAAGGCTTGCCACCTTCCTGTCGAGCTAGAGCACCGGGCCCTATAGGCAATTAAGCAGCTAAATTTCGATTTAGATAGAGCCGGTGAGTTTCGGAAATTACAAATTTCTGAACTAGAGGAGTTGAGGAATGATGCATACGAGAATGCGAAGATTGTGAAGGATAGAGTTAAGGTTTTTCACGATAAATTCATCACGAGAAAAACTTTTGTCCAAGGACAAAAAGTTTTACTTTACAACTCTAGACTTCATCTCTTTCCCGGCAAATTGAAGTCAAGATGGACAGGACCATTCATTGTTAAGACGGTCTTTCCACACGGAGCCATAGAGATCTACGATCCCAAAAATGGCAATTCATTCAAGGTAAATGGTCAACGTCTCAAAATCTTTTTGGAGTCTGTGCCGGAAGCTAATGCGGCGATGGGTCTTTTTGACCCACTGTATCGGTGATTATATCTTTCTGCCAATTCATGCATTCCATACATTTCATTCATACATTAGGGACAATGCATGAAACAAGTGTGGGGGAAGGGTATGTAATATATTAAAAAAAAAAAATTAAAAAAAATAAAAAAAATTAAAAAAAAAAAATGTTATAAAAAGGAAATACTTTGACTTATTTTTTGAAAGAAATCTAAGTTAGTTTTAAGGATTAGGAAAATCATGATTGGGATTTCTAAAAACTTGGTCAAGATAAATAAATTGTTTAAATTTAGGTATAGGAGAGAAATTGAATAAATAATTAGTCTTGATTTTTACCTTAATGAAATGTGCATACCAAATGCATATCTAGGATTCTAAGACAAAGACCCTTGTGCCTCATATATAAAAAAAAAAAAAAAAAAAAAAAAAAAAAATTCACTAATAAAGCTGGATACATGTGCCTCAAGAAGCATAAGTATTCACGCCTAAAAGTGAATGCAAAAAAATAAAAAATAAAAATAAAAAAAAATAATACCTTAGTTTTGTGGCCTAGTTCACTTGAATTTGAGTCCGCGGGGTGTTTTCTCACCTGGTGCCCTAAGACCGACCGTTTGGGAGTCACCGACTTTAAGTTCGCTACATGGGTGGATTAGAAAGTCCGAGGGAACTAAGGAAAAATTACTTATATGTACTAACACATCTAATAATCAATTAGTTAGGTATTAGGGCCTCAAGAAGCCTTGATACTTATACGAAAGAAAATTAGATGAGTTATACATGCCAAAAATATATATATATATATATTAACACATCTAATAGTCAATTAGTTAGGTATGAGGGCCTCAAGAAGCCTTGATACTTACACGAAAGAAAATTAGATGATGTTATAAAAATAATAATGAGGCATGAGAGTCCAAGTTAAGGAATTCCTAGATTCACAAGGGTGCGTATAACTTTTGGTAACGAAAAAGACTATATTAGAAATTCAATTTTAATTCTTACCTAAAATGGACAACAATTGACTTTATTAAGACTAGGTTTGAGGAATGAATAAAAATGAGGATCCTAAAACTTATAGACTACTTAGTCTCTTCAATAATAATTCAAATATTTTCCTTTTTTATGGATTTTGTGGGTGTAATCCGCTGAAAACCCTCACGAGACAACACTCGTCCTCTAGGGTAACCTAGGGGTTTAACGGCTTGTTGCACATGCTAAGTGCAACCGTGATTCCTACGAAAGTGAGTTAGCTAGGTTAGATTTTTTCTCTTTCTTTTTGATTTTTACTCGAGGACGAGCAAAAAGATAAGTGTGGGGGCGTGATAGGTAGTGAAAAATGCATAATTGTCATCATATATACCATCGCATTTGCACATTTATTCATATTATAATGCACAATTATTAATATTTCTTTATTTAATATGTGCAGGCCTCAAATTATCAATTTAATAAAGAATAAAGCTAAAAGAGCCCAAAAGCCCAGATCCAAGCCCATGTTTGAAGCCCAGGTGAAGAAGCGCAAATACAAAGATTCAAAATGCAAATACAAGGGCTAACAGTTGCAAATATCAGAAATTAGGGTTGATAGACTTCTATCAAACCCTAAACACCTGCGGGATAAGGATAAAAAAGCCAAGATAAAGAGGAATTTCGTGGAGAGAGGATTTGAAGAAATCTGGATTAAGAGTAACTTGATTACCAAGTTATCTCGAAAATCCAGATTAAAAGGCCAGGATCACAATTCTAGAAGGAGGCGCCCACTTGGACGGATCAGAAGAGGCCACGCGCCAAAGCGCGTGGCCAGAAGACACCAAAGTGCCGCGCCCAAGCCGCGGGTCCGCGGCACTTTGGGCTTATCCAGAGCCCAGTTTTCGTGGGCAGATTCATCAGGGACTCCTCGGTCTTCTGCACTATAAATATCTGTGCACTCGCAACAGGAAGGGGGATCCAGAGACGAACTAGGGTTTTCTTTAGCTATTTTTAAATTTCTGCCAAAGTTGTAATTTTTATTTCAAGCGAGTTGTGGAAGAAGGAGCTTGTATTTGGGATCAGTTCATCGAATAAAGGTTACCTTTTTTTCTAGTCAATTCTCTGTTATTTAATTTTGCATTTTCTTCGTGATTTCTTGAGTTTGGTTTGATCTGCGATCTCTTGATTCTTTTTATTTTCTTTCATTCTTTGTTCATCTTCTTATATAAAAAAAAAAAAGGGAAAATAATTAAAAGATGATTAACTAATATTCCTCTAGTGGTTTGCTGTGTTTCTTAAAGCAACCCTAGAGCAGTTAGGCATTGGTTTGATGGATGACAACTCTTGAAACCCTAGGTTTAAAGTAGATGCTTGAAGATTAAACAATAATTAGTATTCTAATCTAATATCACAACATTAATTAATTCTTCACATTTCATATCTAAGAACTTTGACAATGCAACCTCAAGGTAAGACTTCTTTTGTGTTGTGCTTAGATGTTAGGATGAAAAAGTGTTGGACTTTTAGAGTGATGTTGGTAAAATTCTAAATATCTTCTCTTGCTTGCATATAAAAACCTAGGATAAAACTCCTATATTCCAATATGATGATCAATAGCCTTGACTTGCAATAGGGTTGTGGTAGAAGATCAGCAAAACCACGTTTTTAATCTCTTATATTCATCACAAATCTAATCTCTCTTTTCTTACTTGAAGCATACAAGGGAATCGGCCGAAAAGCTTGCATCGCATCCTTCCCTGAGGATCACGACCCGCTCAAGCCCTTGCTACAGCGGATTCGCATTGAGACTAAGCAAATCTGAACTTTATTTCAATCTCAATCAGACATCCTATACTTCCAAACAACAATATTGGAAGGATCAAAGCTAGGTGGGGTCATGAAGTCCATGGCAAACTATATGAGTGTGCAAACAAGCAAATGCAAACAATAGATTAGCAACCAAATGGATCTCACTCCTAGGATGTTAAGCCTAATATCAAGAGCACTAGCTCTGATACTAATTGAAAAACACCTAGAGGGGGGTGAATAGGTGTACTTGCTAATCTAGAAACTAAATGCGCTAAATGCGGAAGCTAATGCAAATTTTGCAAAACACTTAATACACTCACAAGTGTAGCCAAAATTTCCGTGAAGGGCTCTGGACTAACTCCTCTTGATTCCCCTTGAATGGGTTGAGGTGCTATGTGAAGCTCTTGTGGTTAAGTACAAGTGAGGCACACACACAAGCAATCAAAGCATATAATGAATAAGCAATATGAATCAATGCAAGGACAACACAAGCAAATAGATATGTATGATATGAATGATGCTTTGCACTGATTGTTATACATATTTGCATATTTTACCACTTCCATACCATGCATATTATATATAAATATGTGATTTTTAAACCCCTTTCTCTCTATTTTTACAGGCCCACAACTTAAAGAGAAAAAGCCCATTAATCACTTTAATTAGCAATAATTAAAGGGCTTAAACCAAAAGAGCCAAAGATTTGAAATCCGAATCCAGAGAGATCCGCGCGCCAACTGAAGACTCTAGAAGGCCACGTGGATAACAACTTCACAACAGACTCACAACAGAAAGCTGTTAGCCAACGGTTTCCAAACGGCCGCGCCTTGCCGCCCGCGCGCGGCAATATCAGGGCCGTTGAGGCCCGGATTTTGTGCCAACGGCCAGGGTTCTAGAGGCTTCTCATGGATTGCTATAAATAGGTGGCCAGGGTCTGTGCGAGAGAAGGGAGAGAAGAGAGAGAAGAAAATAGGGGAAATTGTTGTAATTTTAGCTTTCTCCTAGGTTTTTAGTCTCATCTTCTTCCTCCTAGAGATCTTGACAAAGTGAGAGAGAGAGTGCTGTTTGAGAGCTTGTATCAAGGAAGTGACATTCTTGCATCAAGGATTAATCAAAAGAACTCCATTCATCTCTTTGCAAACTCTAGTATGTTTTTACTTTACTTGCTTTAAATTCTTGCATTGATTCTAGTTCTTTTCTATTGCTTTAGTTCTTTGCTTTACATAATGAATTGTAGCTTTGTTACTTTTGTAATGAAGAGCTAAATTCCTATTTCATGGCTAGCTAAAGACTTACCTAGCTAACTTCTATCTCTTTGGATGATTGCTTATCTTTTTACTTGCATAGTTAGAATCTCTTTTGATTTCCAAGGAAGTATAGTTGCTTTCCCTTGGTAATGGCTTGTTAGAACTCTATATGACTCATGTGTGCCTAGGATAGAACCTTGTCAAGAACTAGAGCCTATGATTCAATATGAGGCTTCAAGCTAACAACAAGAGAACACTAATCTTCAAGATGGAAACATCAATTGAACAAACATGCAAATTATCTTTAATTGCCAATGAGTCAATACGAGGCAATGTTGCAATCACCATTGAGTATAGCAAGTTAGCAATGAGGTAAAGTTAGCTAGCCATGTACCTTCTCAATTAAAAGATTTCCAACACTTTCTTTTAGCTTTTATCTCTTTACAACACACTTCACTCATTCTTTTAATTTCTTTTCCATAATGCACACCAATCCATCACTTCTTTTCATGTTACTTCTTGCAATTGTGTAAATACATAGAAGACATTTCGTTTTCATTTCTTCACCATATACCGTAACGCTTCTATCGCTAGCTCTCCTTGAGATTCGACTCGGTATAGCTCTATGCTATAGCGAAGATTGGAAAGGGTATCTCGATCTTTAAATACATTTGTGGAGTGATCTAAGCACCAAGGTGGTTTCTAAACCTTCATCTCTTTGTAAAATATTTTTGCTAATACTCTACACAACTCTTTCCCGATCAAATTTTTGGCGCCGTTGCCGGGGAGAGCAACGGTATTTGTTTTCAAGTGAAGAATTTAAACGAATACTCTTCTCTGTTGCAGGTACAGGTTGAAGATACAGCAAATCTTGCATTGCAGAAACATATAAGCGGACCTGGGCCTCTGCTCTCGAAAACAGAGACCAGGATCCCTCTGACTTGCCGCGTTCTGCCGCGCGGGCGCGGCAAGGAGGAGTTGACTACTGACCAGTTTTCTACAGGGCTTGCTTCTCTGCAAAATACAGCTGCTGCAATACTTTAAGTCTTGTATTCTTCACCATATATCTGCTAATCAACAGTAAAAAAATTTGTTGTAATTGTTAAAAATTGTTTAGACATTTGCATCTCTAGGCACGTGTCTTTTAATTCCTTTACATTTACTGTTGAAGAGTGCGGGGGACAAGGTACGTAAGCATAGCATATAGACTAGGACTCACTCTTTGTTTGATTTAATTCCGCTTTGAGTGATCTTTGGTTGTTTACATCGTACACTTGCACAATTCAACTTTAAGGGCATTACCCATAACAAAGATAAGGTGGGGATTTTATCACCCCTTCCTTAGCCCACAAACCATTTTCCCACGCACTCACAATTCTAAGCTTCTAAATAAAAATTGCTAGACGTTGGCCCTAGGGACATCCGGACTCACTTAGGAGATTATCCTAAGGGGGAAAAGTGTTGGAAAGTGACTTTCGTAAAATCAGTGTCTAGGAAAGGGGTTGAGGGCCGAAAGCCCGAAGGTTGCTGGTTACTTAATTAAGGAACGTCTTCGGACGGAAAACCTCCCACCAACCTTACCCTTCCCTGGCTGATTTGCTTATAGTCAGAGTCTACACTGAACCTCCTGTGGACGATCTACAGTTAGGAGTCGTCTAGGTCCAGGAAACCTAGAAAGCTTGGATTGATTTTTTTTTTCTCTTGATTGTTATTTTTCATTTTCCGCCTGTGTGAAAGGTGCACGTTGATTGTGTAATTGTATGCAACAGTGGTATCGAGATCCAAATTCTGCTAGGCTTGTAAAAACATCTACACTGCCACATACACCACCACTCGACACAATTCCAATCATGACGAACAACGTGTCGTTGCAGGACAAGTCTATCCTATTCGCACATCACTTCCATCTTGTATTCTCCTCCCGAACACTAATGGAAATAATTTTGAGTTAAAGCCCCAGTTCATAAACACACTTCCACGATTCCATGGCCTTGAATCTGAGGATGCCTACTTCTTCATCCGAGAGTTTGAAGAAGTATGCCTTATGATGAGGATTTCCCAGCTTACCGATGATGCTGTCAGACTTAGGTTTATACCTTTTGTCCTTAAGGATATTGCTAAGAAGTGGCTTTATAATCTCCCAGTTAGCTCAATTTCTTCTTGGGATGATTTCGTTAAGGTCTTTCTTAAGAAGTTTTATCCTATTCATAAGACAGCCATTATGAGGAAGAATATAATGCAATTCAAACAAGAAGCAAATGAACCGTTTTGGAAGTACTTTGAGCGCTTCAAAGATCTAGTAGCCCTGTGTCCCCATCACGGTATAGAAAAATGGCGCCAGTGCCAGATTATATATGATGGGCTTGATTATCAGACTAAGACTCTCCTTGAAACCATGTGTCAAGGAGAATTCTTAAAGAAGGATGAAGATCAGGGTTGGGATCTTTTTGAGGCCCTAGCTGAAAAGACAGTCCAGTGGGAGTCATGTACTGAGAAACCTACACCCACTACTTCCAGAACTGGTTTACACTCCATAGGATCCTCGATAGCTGCAGAAGCTAAGATAACTCAGTTGATGAAGAGGATTGAATTGCTAGAATCCAGGGAAAATTCTGTTGTTAATCAAGTCAACCCATCATCAGTAGCTAGCCCATCACCTATGGCTAGCCCTGCACCTATAATCCACCCGGGTTGTACTTACTGTCATGATTTGAATCATGTGTTGGAAGAGTGTCCAGTGTATTACTCTCAAAATTTTCAGGAGAGTACGAATGCCACTTACACCAGACCCACTTACAATCCTTACTCCAAAACCTATAATCCGGGATGGCGAAACCATCCGAACTTCTCTTGGAGTCAGTCTGGCCCTGAGCAGCCAAGACAACCATTTTCACAACAATACCCTGCTCAGTCTCATCCACCGACTTACCACCAGAACCCACCAAATGTCCATTCATACCAGAGTCCACCCAGATTCCAGTCATATCATAATCCTGTGCCATACCAAGCAAATTTTCAACCCCAATATCAGTATCATCCACCACCCAATCCTTCAGACAAGAAAATTTCTGAATTGGAGAAAATGATAGAGACCTTGTCTAAAACCCAAGCCGCAATGATGAACAATCAGCAGCAGGACATGAACAAGTTGCAAATCCAAATAGGGCAGTTGGCTAATTCTCTAACTGAAAGACAAAAAGGAATGTTACCTAGCCAACCAGTACCAAATCCCAAAGCCCATTTTCCTCTGCATGAAGTTGAAGACTTGGGACCCAGCCAAAGCCAATGCCAAGCCATTCAAATCCTTAGGTCTGGGAAGCATGTAGACAATAAGGTCTCAAATCAGTCTCCCAAATCTGTGTCACAACCATCACCTTCTGTTCCAATTCTACCCATGCAAAATAGTCCTTCTTCAAGCACACAACCATCCACTTCCCAGTCAAAAGGAAAAGAGAAAGTTGATGAGCAAACTTATAAGCCTGTTGTCCCATTCCTAAATAGGCTTACAAATCATAAGATGAATGCTCACATGGAGAAGATAAGAGAGATATTTAACCAAGACAAATCAATGTCCCTCTCTTAGATGCCATTCAACAAGTCCCATCTTACGCCAAGTTTCTGAAAGAAATGTGTACTAAAAAAAGAAAAGCAAATGTCCCTAAAAAAGTCTTCTTGGCTTCTAACATAAGTGAACTGCTCAATGGTCCGATCCCTGTGAAGTACAAAGATCCAGGGAGCCCTACCATTTCTTGCATCATAGGGCAGACCACCATAAATAGGGCTTTGCTAGACTTGGGCGCGAGCATCAATCTTCTCCCCTTTTCAGTATATCAGCAGCTAGGGTTAGGCAACCTTCGTCCAACCCAGATGACTATACAGTTGGCTGACCGCTCTGTAAAGATTCCAAAGGGGGAAATTACAGATGTTTTAATACGGGTCGGGGAATTCATTTACCCCGTGGACTTTGCCGTTCTTGAAACACAACCCATACAAAATCACAGAGCGCAAACACCTGTCATTCTCGGACGTCCTTTCTTAGCCACCGCAAATGCGATCATCAACTGCAGAAATGGATCGAAGCGGCTGACGTTCGGAGATATGACGAAGGAGGTGAATGTTTTCCATCTGGGAAAGCAGCCAAGGGATGTGGACAATGAGTATTTTGATGTGAACTTGATAGAGGGGTTAACTAGCGAACACGTGGAGGAGGTTGAGTATGAGTCTGAAGAGGAATTTGAGTTAGAATCTGATGACCTAAATCTTGATCAGATTGTTGGATCAAATGTTGAAAGGACTACTAATTCCACCCCTATTCTTCCCTTGCACCATGAGCAACCAGTGAAAGATCCGGTCCCTTCTTCTGAGCTTAAGGCTCTTCCCAACCATCTTAAGTACAAGTACTTGGATGAAAAGGAGTCCTTTCCTGTAATAATTGCATCCAATCTCACTGAACAACAAGAAGAGGACCTTCTGACTGTGTTAAGGCAAAATAGAGAAGCCATTGGTTGGACCATGGCTGATATCAAGGGGATTAGTCCTACCATTGTTCAACATAGGATTCACTTAACGGAAGATGCTAAGCCTAAACGAGACCCACAGCGTCGACTTAACCCTATTATGCAAGAAGCTGTTAGATCTGAGATATTGAAACTATTAGACAATGGGATTATCTATCCTATATCAGATAGTCAATGGGTAAGTCCAGTTCATGCTGTGCCTAAGAAAGCTGGATTTACGGTGGTGGAGAATGAGAATAAAGAACTGATACAAACACGTCTTCCAACGAAGATTCGAGTTTGTATTGATTATAGGAAATTGAACACCGCCACACCTAAAGACCACTTTCCTCTTCCATTCATTGATCAGATGCTGGAGAGATTGGCGGGACACGAGTATTATTGTTTCCTGGATGGATATTCAGGATATAATCAGATCCCAATTGCTCCCGAGGACCAAGATAAGACTACCTTCACCTGTCCCTTTGGAACGTTTGCATACCGTAGGATGCCTTTCGGCCTTTGCAATGCTCCAGCAACGTTTCAACGTTGCATGTTGAGCCTGTTCTCGGACATGGTGGAGAAATTTTTGGAAATTTTCATGGATGACTTTTCAATTTATGGGGATTCTTTTGAGCAATGCTTGTACCATCTGAAGTTGGTTTTGCAACGATGTATGGAAAAGAATTTAACACTTAACTGGGAAAAATGTCATTTCATGGTCAAGCAAGGAATCGTACTTGGGCACAAGATATCAAGAATAGGAATTGAAGTGGACAAGTCTAAAGTGGAAGTCATAACAAAGCTCACTGAACCACAATGCTTGAAGGACATTAGATCATTCTTAGGGCGCGCTGGTTTCTACAGAAGATTCATTCAAGGGTTTAGCAACATTGCAAGACCTTTGACAAATCTTTTAGGAAAGGATGTACCCTATATCTTCGATGAAGAATGTCGAAAGTCATGGAAAGAGCTAAAGAGTAGACTTGTCTCTGCACCGATAATCTCTGCACCAGACTGGACCAAACCGTTTGAGATTATGTGTGACGCCTCAGACTTTGCTATCGGTGCTGTTTTAGGACAGCGCATTGATAATAGGCAACACGTGATCTATTATGCTAGCAGAACGCTAAACGATGCCCAACTCAATTACACGACCACTGAAAAGGAATTTTTAGCGGTTGTATTTGCGTTGGAGAAATTCCGTCAATATCTGCTAGGGTCCAGGACTATAATTTTCACTGATCACTCCGCCCTGAAATACTTGATGCAAAAGAAGGATGCTAAGGCAAGACTGATTCGTTGGATACTTCTTTTGCAAGAGTTTGATTTGGAGATAAAAGATAAAAAGGGCGTTGAGAACGTGGTAGCAGATCATTTGTCGAGAATCCCGAATGCACCTAAGGAGAGTATACCGATTAACGATGATTTTCCTGACGAGCATATTTTTGAAATACGTGGAGAGCCCTGGTATGCTTATATAGTAAACTACCTTGCTACCAGGCAAATACCTTCCCATTGGTCAGGACAAGAAAACATCATTTTCTGCGCCAAATGCGGTTTTTCTTTGGGATGAACCGTATTTATTTAAATACTGTCCTGACCAAATCATACGTAGATGCCTTCCTGAGGATGAACACCAGAGCGTTTTAACATTTTGTCACAAGTTAGCTTGCGGTGGACATTTTGGTCCACGGAAAACTGCGGAAAAAGTGCTTCAGAGTGGATTCTACTGGCCCACTCTCTTTAAGGATGCATATATCTTTTGCAAGCTTTGTGATAAATGTCAAATGACGGGTCGTATTACACAGAGAGATATGATGCCCCTCACACCCATCTTGGAAGTCGAAATTTTCGACCTCTGGGGCATCGATTTTATGGGACCCTTTCCTCTGTCCTACGGTAACCAATACATTTTGGTAGCCGTAGATTATGTTTTCAAATGGGCTGAAGCGATACCAACACGGACAAATGACAACCAAGTTGTCATTAAGTTTTTAAGAGAATACATCATCTGTCGCTTCGGAGCCCCCCGTGCCATAATAAGTGATAATGGGAGTCATTTTTGCCATAGGGCTTTTAAAGCCCTGATGCGCAAGTATTCTATCACTCACAAATTATCAACGGCTTATCATCCTCAAACCAATGGGCAAGTTGAAGTTACGAATAGACAGATAAAACTCATTTTGGAGAAAACTGTAGGACAGAACCGTAAGGATTGGTCCATCAAACTGACTGATGCCTTATGGGCATACAGGACCGCTTACAAGACTGTCCTCGGTATGTCTCCATATCGAGTTATATTTGAAAAACCTTGTCACTTGCCCGTTGAGTTAGAACACCGAGCTATGTGGGCTTAAAGCAGCTGAATTTAGATTTGGATAAAGCTGGTGTTCTAAGGAAGTTGCAGCTATCCGAGCTTGAAGAGTTACGAAACGAAGTATATGACAATGCTCGGATCACGAAGCACAGAACCAAGCTTTTTCACGATAAATACATTCACAGGAAAATTTTTGTCGTAGGACAAAAGGTTCTGTTGTATAATTCACGACTCCATCTTTTCCCTGGTAAACTGAGAACCAGGTGGTCAGGGCCATTCATTGTGCAAACTGTCTTTTCCCATGGTGCGATTTTCTTGACCCGAATAATGGCAACAAATTCACTGTGAACGGTCAACGTCTTAAGCCATTTTTTACCATTGATTCCATGTCACACGACGTTCACGAATTGGGTCTTTGTGACCCAGTTTATTTGTGACATTTCCATCTGTATAGTTACCCATGCATTTTCCTGCATATTATTTTGGGACCACATTTGTAAATATTTTCTTTTACACTTTTTGTAAATAAATTTTTTTTTTAGGGATTTTTGCGCTTATTCAAGTTTCACATTCCTAAGAATTTCTCTTTCCTTAGGATTCCTTTCATTTTCAAATTCCTTTGACCTAGGGTTAAATTTGGCAACCATTTTTTCCCCCCCTTATAAAGACTCTTTTTCACCTACCTTCCTCCCCCAAACGACAACTTCTCTTCAGATCTAAAAATTTCCTTCCACAGCCGACCTCCACAAAAATTCTGCTCCCCAGTTTTCTTGAAGCCGCCGCGCCCTGCCGCAGCCCCGCCGCAGTTCTGACATCTCAGGCGCACCGGAAAAGTTCAGACTGCCTGACTTCTTTCCCTGGAGACAGATAACGACCCATTCTTCCTGCAGCCGTCTCTGGTGCCCTCTGTGCACCTGTCTTTCGATTTCCCCCCACGTTCTCCGGGGGTGGTTTGATCTCTTGTCCCTTGGTTCCTTTGCTCTAAATTTTTACTGTTATTTATGGCCCCTAGCTTGTTTGTGGAGAGGGATTTCTCTATACTTTTGAATGATCAAGGGGGATTTGGGCATATATTTTTAGATCAAATCCATGCGTGGAATTGGTATTCCTTAGTTTATGATAACAATGACAATGATGCCTATTATTGCCCTAATTTGGTCACCACATTTTACAACTCATTGGACCATGCATCTGTTAATCATAAAACACAACAATTCACAGTTCATATGCCATATGGTGACATCTTTGTCACCATTCCACTCATTTCTGAAATCACCGATATCCCCATTCATCCCCATTATACTGACCCTTTGCCACTGGTTGATTACATGCCTCTCATGGGGGTCCGCTGCACTGAGCAGGACCGTGGGCTCAAAGCCCAATCCACGTTTAGAAATGTACATTGCATTGGACGTTGGCTCCAACGCAATATTTTTGGACTTGATCATTCCACGACTTTCAACAGGCCTGTGTTACAAATCATTCATGATTTAATGACTCATAGACACACGGTTTGTTTGAATAGGGCCATTTTCAATGCCATACTTGATAATTCCTCCCGCACTCGGGTGCAAAATATTCTCATCCAGTCTTAATTACACGTCTATGTAGAAACTTCATACCAGACGCTGTATTTGACTCATTTGACCGAGTGTATGTTATAGCTGAGAGACCCACCAGTTCATACACTGGTTGTTTACACGCCCTCTGGTCACCTCGTGCCCAACCTGAGGACATTCCTGTGGAGTCCTCTTCGGAGGAGAATTTAAAGGAGGTAGATGAGCCCCAATTCTGGAGACAGGACCCACCAACAGAACCAAGCGCCTTCATATCCACCATCTGGAAGGGTATGAAGAAGATATTTAGGGGACAAGTGCGGCTTAGGAAGAAGGTAGAGGAGCAATCCTCTCGCTTAGATGGTATAGAGGCAGCGTTGAGGAGAACACAGTCGGCTGGACCGAGCACCACCGCGGGTCCAAAACGACAGAGGGAGTAGCTTTATCCTTTCCCTATTTCATGCATCATTTCATATCGCATACATTGGGGACAATGCATGAGATAGGTATGGGGGGGTAGATGCTAACATAGGATTTTTCATTTTCTTTTTAGGCCTTTTATTTTTATTTTTAGGATTTTCAGTTTCTTTTTAGGTTTTTAGATTTTACTTTTCTTTATAGATTTTCTACTTTCTTGTTAGATTTTATTTTCTTTTAGAAAAATAAAAAATATATATATATAAAAAATAAAAACTTTTTGAAATAAGAGACAAAGTTTTGATCTATTTTTAAGAAAATTAAGATGTATCTTAGAAATTAAGAAAGCCTTAATTATGACATCTTAAACCTAGTTGAAATAATAGATCTTGTTTAAAATTATAGGCTAAGTAAGTAAAATTGGGGAGATATTTTTATCTTGAATTTTTGCCTTAGATAGTAAGCACTTCACACTTACACGATTTTTGGGATGGAAACAAAGACCTAAAATGCCATAAAAAAAAATAATAAAAAAAAAAGAAGAAGAAGAATAAAACATCACTTATTAAGCTGGATAACTATGCCTCAAGAAGCATGGTTATTCACGCCTAACGGTGAAAAACATCACTTATTAAGCTGGAGAATTATGCCTCAAGAAGCATGGTTATTCACGCCTAACGGTGATCAAAAAGAATAATCCCCCTTAGTTTTGTGGCCTTTTTCACTCGAGTCCTTAAACCCGAGGGATGTTTTCTCATCTGGTGCCCTAGGACCGTCTGGTTTGGGAGTCATCGGTTATAGGCTCGCTACATGGGTGAACTAGAAAGCCTACGAAAACTAAGGGAAGAAAAAAAAAAAATATATATATATATATATATATATATATATATATATATATATATATATATAAAAATAAATGGCTTTATGGTTAGAGTTGAAATCCCAGAAATCTTCACTGTCACGGTGTGCATACTACCTAAGTTTTATGAAGGATAAAATATTCAATCCAATTTTGAATTCTTACCTTAATTGAAGACAAGATCTTGCATGGAGACTAAGTTTAAGGAAGAATGATTATAGGTGGACTTATGACCTTAGATCACTTATATTTTTGCAAAAATAGTTTGAAAACATGTCTCTCTTTCAAAATGCATTTTCAAAACACTAACATTTGTTTTCTTTTTTATGAATTTTGTGGGTGCAATCCGCTGAAAACCCTCAGGAGACAACACTCCTCCTCTAGGGCAACCTAGAGGTTTAACGGCTTGTTGCACGTGCTCAGTGCAATCGTGTCACCTACGAAAATGGTGTAATAAATTAGTTAGGATTTTATTTTCTTTTTTCTTTTTGCTCGAGGACGAGCAAAAGGTAGGTATGGGGGTGTGATTGTTATACATATTTGCATATTTTACCACTTCCATACCGTGCATATTATATATAAATATGTGATTTTTAACCCTTTTCTCTCTATTTTTACAGGCCCACAACTTAAAGAGAAAAAGCCCATTAATCACTTTAATTAGCAATAATTAAAGGGATTAAATCAAAAGAACCAAAGATTTGAAATCCGAATCCAGAGAGATCCGCGCGCCAACTGAAGACTCTAGAAGGCCACGTGGATAACAACTTCGCAACAGACTCACAACAGAAAGCTGTTAGCCAACGGTTTCCAAACGGCCGCGCCTTGCCGCCCGCGCGCGGCAATATCTGGGCCGTTGAGCCCCGGATTTTGTGCCAACGGCCAGGGTTCTAGAGGCTTCTCATGGATTGCTATAAATAGGTGGCCAGGGTCTGTGCGAGAGAAGGGAGAGAAGAGAGAGAAGAAAATAGGGGAAATTGTTGTAATTTTAGCTTTCTCCTAGGTTTTTAGTCTTCATCTTCTTCCTCCTAGAGATCTTGACAAAGTGAGAGAGAGAGAGAGAGAGTGCTGTTTGAGAGCTTGTATCAAGGAAGTGACATTCTTGCATCAAGGATTAATCAAAAGAACTCCATTCATCTCTTTGCAAACTCTAGTATGTTTTTACTTTACTTGCTTTAAATTCTTGCATTGATTCTAGTTCTTTTCTATTGCTTTAGTTCTTTGCTTTACATAATGAATTGTAGCTTTGTTACTTTTGTAATGAAGAGCTAAATTCCTATTTCATGGCTAGCTAAAGACTTACCTAGCTAACTTCTATCTCTTTGGATGATTGCTTATCTTTTTACTTGCATAGTTAGAATCTCTTTTGATTTCCAAGGAAGTATAGTTGCTTTCTCTTGGTAATGGCTTGTTAGAACTCTATATGACTCATGTGTGCCTAGGATAGAACCTTGTCAAGAACTAGAGCCTATGATTCAATATGAGGCTTCAAGCTAACAACAAGAGAACACTAATCTTCAAGATGGAAACATCAATTGAACAAACATGCAAGTTATCTTTAATTGCCAATGAGTCAATACGAGGCAATCTTGCAATCACCATTGAGTATAGCAAGTTAGCAATGAGGTAAAGTTAGCTAGCCATGTACCTTCTCAATTAAAGATTTCCAACACTTTCTTTTAGCTTTTATCTCTTTACAACACACTTCACTCATTCTTTTAATTTCTTTTCCATAATGCACACCAATCCATCACTTCTTTTCATGTTACTTCTTGCAATTGTGTAAATACATAGAAGACATTTCGTTTTCATTTCTTCACCATATACCGTAACGCTTCTATCGCTAGCTCTCCTTGAGATTCGACTCGGTATAGCTCTATGCTATAGCGAAGATTAGAAAGGGTATATCGATCTTTAAATACATTTGTGGAGTGGTCTAAGCACCAAGGTGGTTTCTAAACCTTCATCTCTTTGTAAAATATTTTGCTAATACTCTACACAACTCTTTCCCGATCATGCACAAATAAATGAGAGAGAGAGTTGAGAGACAAGTGGATCAAACGCTAACAATAAGATATGTTACGAGGTTCGAGCACCCAGCTCTACATCCCCGCCTACACCACCGTGTAGGATTTCCAATTCACTATCTCCCACCGAGGGAACCTCTACCGAAGAGGATTTGTTACAACACAAGGAGTACCGAACTCCTCTCTCAAACACCACCTCACAACCGAGGGGTAGGCCCGTAGCCAAACAACAACCAACGCCTCTACCGAAGAGGGTTACAACCAATCTCCACCTCTCACTAGAGGGAGCAAATGCTAGCCTCAACCTCTACCAAAGAGGGAGCAAACTAATCACCCGATCACCTCTACCAAAGAGGGATACAAAAAGAACAAGGGTGTTTACAACTTGGAGGCTCAACAACCTCAAACAATCTCTTTTTCTTCTCTCTTTTCCACAAAACAAGATCCTAATAGATTAGGATAGAAGATAAGCTCAAGTGTGGAAACTAGGTGTTTGAAAAACAAAAACTCAAAGAAAGAAACTTGGGAAAACTCTTGTAAAAGATAGAAAATGAAAGCCAAGACAAATCTCCCAAAATACTCTTTTCTTTGATTTTTTTCAAAAACCTAAAACAATAAGATTTGAAGTTTAAAGCCCAAAAACTCTTCTGAAAAACTTGTTTTAAACTCAGGGAAACTGAGAATTTTTCTCTTGTAAAAAAAAAACTCAAAACAGCCCAAGAGTTGGGGTATTTATAGCCCCAAAATAAAACTAGCCGTTAGGCTGATGTGGCAGCCTGACAGGCTTGGCGGTCGGCCGCCCGGTCGACCGCCAACGGTCAAAAATGTGACCGTTGGACAAACCCGGTCGACCGCCCGGTCGACCCAAATATACAGAGAGCAGAGCTCTCAGTTACGGTCGACCGTCCGGGTCGACCGCCCTTGTGTCTGCCAGACGTGCACGGCTCTGTGCACGTCGGTCGACCTCACGGGTCGACCGGCCCTTGGTACGGTTGACCCATGCGGTCGACCGACCTGGCCTGTCAGTCACAATTCAGGATCTGAAACACAAATTAAAAATATTTTAGAAAATCTTCTTAAGTCTTGTAAAAATACCCAAAAATAGTTTTATCATTTTGCAATGATATATAAACATGTGATAAAAAGTTTGGCTCAAATATCAATCAATATGAACTATTTTTGTATCTTACATTTTTACCAAAAACTAAAACTTGTATTTTTATTAAACTTGGATTTTTCAATACATAAATAGGAAAGTCAAAATAAGTTTGTTTAAAAGTTAAGCATGCATGTATAGAATGAAACAACTATACATATATCAATTTAAACTTGTTTTGATCAACTATTCATGAAAACTAAAAACCAAACATAAAACGTGTGTGTTATGTGCACTTGAGCATATCAACTATTCTAAGCTTTACAAATGGATCTAAAACATACTAAACTAAACTAGGATACCTAAGTCTTCTTGATGATCTTCAATCTTCAAGTCGACTCGATCCCAAACGTGATCCACCGAGTGCAAAGGTATGATCTTGATGCTCGGGCACGGAAATCACCAAGTGAAGGCTTCCAAACTCCTCTTTTTGAAGCAATCACCAACTAATATCTTGCTAAAGATCTGAAACTTAAAATCACAAGATTATTAGTAAACATAACTACATGAGTTAATCATCATCAAAACTAGGGTGGAAGGCCTTTGGGCCAACAATGATTGCTTTGAGCTCAGGAGGTACAAGAACTAATACTGACTCAGAAAGTTAACTGAAATCAAGTAAAGATTCTGGAGTTGAAATTGGTTTAAAAAATGAGTCCAAACCATGAAATTAAAAATCTGGTTCCCATTCATTTTGCCTCAATGGAATGTGACTTTGTAAGATTAGTGATTCAAGTTCAAGAATTACAGGCATGGGAATAAAAATCGGCTCAAAAATTTTGCTCAAATTAGGTAACAATATAGAAGTCAATATTGATTCAAAATTTGGAACTGAATCATAAAATTGAGGATCAGTTTTATATTCATGTTCGAGTTCAGTTTTATTGAAATGAAAACTTGCCAAATTGTCAATGTGGTTCTCAAAATTTTAATTTTGGTCAAGTTGAAATGTGTATGATAAACTTGAATCTTGGTTTCCAAAGCAACATAATTCCTAGGCCAGATCGATAGGGTTAAAGATACCAGGATTGGTCAAAGATTGATAAGGGAGAGTTTCTTCATTCCTAAAAATGTTGACCAATTGACTAATTTTAGCATTTAACCTATCAATGGACTGAGTAACAAAATTTTGAGCTTGAATCATATCTTTTGTACTCTTTTCTAACTCTGTCAGTTTTTCTTGACAAGGTGAGTAGGAAGTTGGTTTTGAAAACTTTGAAATTGTGAGTCTATCAGATTTTGAAATTGTTGTTCAGACTCACGCAAGATATCCATACTCTTTGCTAAGTCACTCGGTTCTTCAGTTTGATGTGGGACTTGAAAGGGTGAGTATGAATCATGAAAATTCTGTGTAAATTTTGAGTCCAAATATTTTTAAATCGTCATTCAGACTTATGCAACGCTTCCATACTCTTCTCTAACTCAGATTTTTCTTCAATTGGATGTTCTAGAAAAAGAGTATATGAAGCAAAATAAGGAAATGATTGCGGATAAAGTGACTAAAATTTTGACGCAGGGGAAATGAATTCCCATTGACTCTGTGAAGAGTTGAGATTATTTTAATAATTTTAATCATAAGATTGGAGAGATGGGTTATATTGAGTGGATAAATCCAATCCAGCCTTGGTGGGTTCATGTGGTATGAAACCAGGTTAGAGTTATCCGAGTCAAAAGGTCAGTGTGAAAATGGATCATATTAAAGTTGAAAAAAATTCAGTATAATCCATTTCACAACAAACATAAACAAAAACAAACAAACAAACAAAAAGAAAGAAAAAAAATCAAATAAGCATATGCTAGGGTTGATCTAGACCTAGACGACTCCAAATTGGTCAACTGTCTGAGAGAGGGCTTTGCAGTATCTGACCACAAGCTAATCGGTCAGGATGGGGCAAAATCAGTGGGAGGTATTCGTGCGCAAGTAACGGGCCTTAATTACTCTAAACCGCTAAATCCCTAATCTTTAGACACTATTTTGACAAGAGTCTGATACTAATAACTTCCTCTCGAGGTTAATATCTTAATGAATCTGAGATGTCCCTAGGGGCTAACATTAACAAGTTTTATTTTGGCTTGGGTTGTGTGAGTGAGATAGTGGTTTTTGGGCTAAGGGGGTAATGACTGCCCCATCTTATGTAATATCAGGTTATGCCCTTAATTTTGATTCGTGCAAGTGTGCAATGTAGACAAGAATAAATACTTAAGCAAGTAAATTACCCATGTGTTTTTCCTAAGCTATATGCAATAGAATATGTACATTTCAGTCCAGCTCACAATAATAGAACAAAATACAGTAATATGGAATTAAAATTGACACGTGCTCATAATGCAAATGTCTAAATCATTTTTTGCATGACTAATTACTGATTATTGTAATATTTATTACAGTGAACAAATACAGAAAACTAATAGCAGTAACCAACAAAGAGTTGCAATTTGGGTTTCCCTGCAAAAACTGGGGGCTTGGAGCCCTGCTTTTGCTGTGCAAATGCACTAGATGTCGTGTTTGCGTGACTCTTTAAAGGAATCAGCTCCCCTGATTTCGAAAACAATGAGCTAGAAGCCCAAAGAGTGTTCTACTATGACTTGTTTCTACAAAGTTTGACCTGTACAGAGGAACAGAGAAAAGAATGCTAACAAAAACATGGATTTAAACCATTCCCATCCCTGGTAACAGCGCCAAAATCTAATCAATGGTAATCATACGCTAAAATGTATGTATTTAAAAATCAAGAGTTTAAGAGTGTGTGAATGTGCGCTCGTGCGTGCTTTGGCTTTCTCGATACTACCATGTTGAATTTACAGGGGCGGAAGATGATAGAAGCATTAACGATCGTATCTCGGTAGTGTTAACAAGTTCTTCTAAGTTTCAAAAGAATCAAAAAGAAAACAAGAAAAGAAAACAAGAAGTGGAATATAGAGAAGAAGACGATAAAAACATAAAAGAAAAAATAGTGTTGTGAGTTGGAAAACTATTTCTAAAACAAAGTAAAGAGGAAGAAAACTCATGGCTACTAACTATTAATTACTCTACTAACCATACTAACCTCTAGAGTGATAGTTTCCTCACAATAGATCCTTGGCCATCACTAGACTTGTCTCCAAGAGCTTTTCAAAGTATGGTCCATAAGATTGTTCTCCACATCAAAACTTGATTAACAAGGTACACTATACAATTAATTCATCAAAACCGGTTAGACGCAAGCATAAAGTAAAGTAAGTAGTGCAAGCTAGCTTATTAGCAAGTTAGGAGTTAGACACATCTGTTGGCCCAAGGGTACATTCCCTACTTTTTTTTTTTTTTTTGATGATTACAAACCACATGAAGTTATAAGGTACTAATCTAGTTTTAGTGTTTCTAAGTTTTTAGGTATAAAGGGTTTGGAAGAAGATTACTCTTCCTTATAAGGAAGGTTGAGGAGATCAAGTTAATTCAAAGAAGGGATTCAAGATTTGGAGAAGCCCTCCCTGATGAAGACTTGAAGCTTTTATAATCTCCTTTGTAAGACCTTAGTATGTTTAGTTTTGGTGTTGAATTGATACTCAAAGAACACACTTATTACCAAAAAAAAAATTTTAGAATTTTTATTCTAAATATCTATATTTTACCTTAATTTTTAAACCAGCCTTAAACAAGTTTTCTTGAAACCTATATATTACCAAAACATCTTGTACACTTATATAAATATTTCAAATGGGTTCTATTTCAAAACTATTGCTTACGCTGATTTTTGGGCTTGGTCGGTAGACCTCCCGGTCGACCCCCAATTGTGCTCAGTGTCTTGTACACTGGCTCAATCGACCAAATGATCGACTGAATGTGCACAGAGTCTCTTGGCTCTTGTGCACTGATAAGGAAAAGAGTAGGAGAGTAGAATTGCACAAATATTCAACAAAAGAGAGAAGGTTTAGAATCAACCTTAGGTGCTTACTCACTCCAAAATGTATTCACAGTGTTTAATATACTCCTTCCGAATCTCCGTAGTAGTATAGCTAATACGGGTCGATCCTCAGGGAGAGCTCGCGATAGAAGCTTTAACGGTTGAATGATGAAGAAAGAAAACGAGTGTTCTTCTATGTTCAAAAAGAATCAAAAAGACATGAAAAAATAGGTAAAAGAATTTGTGATGGATTTGTGCATGAAAAGAAAAGCGATGAAAGAAAGAAAAGAAAACTTGAAAAACTTTAGAAAGAAAACTAAGAGAAGAAAAACTTCGAAGAACTTTTAGATGGAAGAAACTATGACTAGCTAACTGATTAGGAAAAGATAGTGTGAAGTTATTACACAAGTATTCAATGAAAGAAAAAAGGTTTAAAGTTAACCTCGGTGCTTTGTCACTTCACAATGTATTTGAGATGGTTAATATATCCTTTCCAATCTCCGCTATAGCAATGGCTATACCGGGTCGATCCTCGAGGAGAGCTCACGTTGGAAGTTTTACGGTTTGGAGTGAAGAAATGAAAACAAAGATTCTTCTTTGTTATTTACACAAATGCAAGAGACATGGAAAAGAAAATAGAAGAAGTGGTTGATTTGTGCATGATGGAAAAGAAATCAAAAGAACTTTAGTAAAGTGTATTGCTAAGAGAAAAGAAGCTAGTAAAGAAGATGTTGGAAAACTTTAGATGAGAAAGTACATGGCTAGCTAACTTTACTTCGCTAACTTACTAAACTCAATGATGATGCTTGATTGCCTCATGTTGATTCATTGGCAATAGGTATGACTTGCTTGTTTGTTCAAAGTACTTTACCGTTTTGAAGATGAGGGTTCCTTTAGTTCTTAGCTTGAAGCCTCATATTGATTCATTGGCTCTCTAGATAGATTATCAATGATGAACTCTAGGATTGGTACTCAAGGAATGCTAAGTTAGAAGAATCAACATTCATTTGAACATTCAAGACATAACAACAAATTAGCTTGAAGTAAAGAAGTTGTTCTTACTATACAAGTAGCACATGTTTGGTGATCCATCTCCATGTTCCATCAAGGCTCTTGTTCTAGACAAGGCTCTAAATGAGGCACACATGAGTCATATGGAGTTTGTACAAGCATTGACCAAGGGAAAGCAACTCTACTTCCTTGGTAAGTAAAAGAAACTCTCACAATGCAAGTATAAAGATAAGCAATCATCCAAAGAGATAGAAGTTAGCTAGGTAAGTTTGTTAGCTAGCCATGTAATAGAAATTTAGCTATCCATTACACAAGTAACAAAGCTACAATTCATGATGTAAAGCAAAGAGAAGTAAGGCAATGGAAATGCAAGAGAAGTAAAACAAGAAAGTAATGCAATGTAAAACGTACTAGAGCTTGCAAAGAGAAGACGAAGCTTTGATTAACCCTTGTTACAAGTGATGTCACCTTCTTGATTACAAGCTTTCAACAACACTCACTCTCTCTCTTTGACAAAATCTCTAGGAGGAAGAAGATGGAGACTAAAACCTAGGAGAAGACTAAAACAAAATACAAGAGTTTCCCTAGTTCTCTCCTCTCTCTTCTCTGTTTTCTTGTGCAGACCCTGGTCCTCTATTTATAGCCTTCAGAGAGAAGCATCTAGAGCCCAGATCGTTGGAGAAAAATCCGGGGCTCAACGGCCCAGATCTTGCCGCGCGCGCGCGGCAAGGCGCGGCCGTTTGAAAGCTGTTAGCTAACAACTTTCTGTTGTGAAGTTGTTACAAGTTTGTTAGCCACGTGGCCTTCTAGAACATTGAGTTGGCGCGTGGATCTCCCTTGATTCTGAATTCAAACTTGGGCTCTTTTGGGCTTTGAATTAAATCTCTTTAATTATTGCTAATTAAAGAGATTTTGGGCCTTTTTCTCTTTTAAGATGTGGACCTGCAAAAATAGAGAGAAAAGGATTAAAAATCATATTTTTATTTGTAATATGCATGGTATGGAAGCGGTAAAATATGCAAATATGTATAACAATCACAAACCTTTCTAATTTGCTAACTTACTAATCTCCATTATGGTGATGCATGCTTCATATTGATTCATCGGCAAATGTTTGTCTTGCTTGTTGGTCAAGTTACTTTCCCACTTGATAGATGGGTGATCTTCTTGGACTTGTCTTGTAGCCTCATTGATTTCATCGGCTCTTAAGATAGAATTTCAATGGTGGACTCGAGGAGTGTCACTCAAGGGATGCTAAGGAAGAAGATACAAGATTCATTAGTCATTCAAGGCCATACATCAAGTTAGCATTGAAGTAAGAAAGTTGTACAACAAATAGCATATGGTTGGTGATCCATCTCTATGTTCCATCAAGGCACTTGTTCTAAAGACAAGGCTCTAAATGAGGCGCACATGAATCATATGGAATTACAACAAGAATTCGCCAAGAATGAAAACAACCCATCATCTTCATCGAGGATGAAAGAGACTCAAAATTGCAAGATGAAAAGTTAGCAATCACCCAAGAGTTAGAAGTTAGCAAGGTTAGTGGTTAGCTAGTCATGTTAGAAGAAGTTAGCTAGACATTGCCATAAAAGAAAACAACAATTCAATATAGAAAGGAAATGCTAGAAATGTAAAGCTTGAAGAAAGTAAATGCAAGAAATGTAAAGCACTAGAAATTGCAATAGATGAGAAGGGAGATTGGATTAATCCTTGCTTCAAGTTGTCACACCTTCGATTACAAACTTTCACTCTCTCTCTATCTCTCTCTTGCAGAATTTCTAGGAGGAAGAAGAAGACTAAGGCACTAAAACCTAGAGAAAAACCTAAAAATTACAAGCTCTTTCCTCTAATCTCCCCTCCCTTTTCGCAGAGTCCTTGGCAGTCTATTTATAGGCTTCAGAAGAGGAGGACCTCACATCCTGACCGTGGGATCAATCGCTGGCTCAACGGCCAGATAACTGCCGCGGAATCGCGGCAAGAGCCGCGTTTCCGTGGCAGAATCTTGGCCGTTGCGCCAGCGGATTCTGTTGCGGATTTGTTGCGTTCTGTTAGCCACGTGGTTCTTCTAGAATGCTGACAGGGCGCGTGGATAACTCCAGAACCTGGGCTAAACTCTTGGGCTTCTCTTTTGGGCTTTTGATTAATCCCCTTTTAATTCTTGATAATTCCATGGATTATGGGCCTCTTCTCCATTAATATTGGACCTGCAAAAATAGAGAGAAAAAGAGTAAAAAACACATTTTTATTGATATAATGCATGATATGGATGTGGAAAAATATGCAAAAATGAATAACAATCACACCCCATACCTAGCTTTTGCTCGTCCCCGAGCAAAAAAGAAAGAAAAAAAAATCCTAACTAGATTATTACACCACTTTCGTAGGTGACACGATTGCACTGAGCATGTGCAACAAGCCGTTAAACCTCTAGGATACCCTAGAGGAGGAGTGTTGTCTCCTGAGGGTTTTCAGCGGATTGCACCCACAAAATCCATAAAGAAAAAATAAAAGTGTTAGTGAAACCTTTTGATCCATGTTTTCAAGAATCTTACTTGAGTTATAGGTTTCAGGTTACCCTAAACTTGTCATTCCTCTTATAAGCGTCTATTTAGAGTTTTGTCTTCAACTTAGGTTAAGTATTTAAGGAAAGGATCAAAAACCGGATTTTGCATCAATCCTAGTATATATACATCTATAAATATGAAGGATCTTTCTCAGACTAAGTTCATTTATTTACTAATATATATAACATTTCTTTTTTTTATTTTTTTATTTTTTTTATATATACAATATTTATTTATTTACATTTTCTTAGCATTCCTTAGGCTTTCTAATTTACCCTTGTAGCGAGCCTCTTACCGATGACTCCCAAACCAGTCGGTCTTAGGGCACCAGATGAAGATACATCCCTAAGGTTCGATGACTCGAGTAAACTAGGCCATGAATACTAAGGACTTAACCACGTTTAGGTGTGATTGGCAATACTTCTTGAGGCACAGCTAACCAGCTTAATTAGTGGCTAAGTATTTATTTAGTTATTTATATATATTTTTTCTTTTTTTTTATTATATATATGTGTAAATAAAGTCACAAAGTCTTTGATTAATCTCTCAATATGTTTAATGTATATATCCTAAAGAAAGAATTAAAATCTAGTTATCTTTCTTATCCTTTTTTACTTAACCTAAAAATCCAACAAAACTCCTCTTTTCAACTTATAATTAGAAATCATAGTTAAGAGTTTCCTTAATCCCTAAAGTCAAGCTTGATTCTTTAAACATGGATCAAGAATTTACCCTTTGGGTCTCTTGACAGAGCGATCAGCCAATTGTATCGTCATTTGGGTAGGGCGGAGATCGCCTAACCCTAACTGTTGATACACAGAAAAAGGCAGGAGATTGATATTGGCTCCCAAATCAAGTAATGCCCTATTAATGGTAGTCTGTCCTATGATACAAGAGATTGTTGGGCTCCCTAGGTCCTTGTATTTTGCAGGAATTGACCCAGTGAATAACTCACTGATGCTTGAAGCTAGGAAGACTTTCTTAGGGACTTGTGTTTTCCTCTTCTTGGTGCACGTTTCCTTTAAAAATTTTGCATATGATGGCACTTGTTGTATGGCATCAAGAAGAGGTACATTGATTTGGACCTTGTTAAACATTTCTCTTATCTTCTCCATATGAGCATTTGACTTGTGATTTGTCAGCCTATTTGGAAATGGTACACTTGTTGGCCCAAAGGCCTATCTCCTAGTTTTGATGATGATCAACTCATGAAGTTATATTTACTAATGATCTTGTGTTTAATTAGTGACAGATTCATTATCAAGATCTTAGTAGGTGCATAGCTCAACAAAGGACAAAATATCAAGATTTGGAGCTAGCACGGTGTGATCCAAGGAGCTTTTGGATCAAGCTTGGACCAAGTCAAGAAGATGAGAAGCCTTCAAGTGAAGACTTCAAGAAGATGAAGACTTGTGTCTAGGTATAAGATTTTGTTTTTGTTTTAGTTAAAAATGTAAAGGATAGATAGTTAGTGGATTGCTCAAATATATATCACACACACACTCTTGATTTACTTGTCTTTTCATAAAAGATTTTGTAGTTTAGAAAAGATTTTTTCTTTATGACAAAATACTATTTGGATTTTGGTATTTTCATATATACATATCTTTTATCCAAAACCTTATTTAGAGCTTTATGACAAAAACATAGATATTACATTATGATTGTGTAGTGGATCATATCCATACACACTATGCTTTAAAATGAAATCAAATATCTTGTTTTTATATTTTGTGAAGTTATGAAAACCAAGTTTGAAAAATACATGTTTTGATTTTTGATAAAATTTGCAAGATGCTGAAATGATATGAATATGTTGATATATGTCTTGAAAAATTTTTATCACAAGTTTGGTTTTCAATATAATGTTAAAATAAGTTTATAGAATTTTTAAAAGTGTTAAAAGATTTTAAAATTAATTTTTAAACCAGTTTTCCAGACCTGGAACTGGCTGACAGGCTGGTCCGGTCGACCGAGCGGTCGACCGCACCATGGTCCGGTCGACCCACGGTCGACCGACGTGCACAGACTTGTGCGTGTCTGGCAGCACAGTGGTCGGTCGACCGGACGGTCGACCGCTGCATAGAGTTCTGCTCTCTGGATTTCTGGGTCGACCGGGCGGTCGACCGGAGGCTCCAACGATCGGATTTTCGACCGTTGGAGGTCGACCGGAGGCTCTGACAGACCCCAACGGTCACATTTTTCTGACCTCTATAAAAGGGGGTTTGGTCATTGTTTTGAGCCAAGTTTTGAGGAGACCCTTGAGCTAGTTTTTCTCAGTCTTTTAAAATAGTTTTCTCCACAAAATAGTGAGCAAATATTTCCTATCTAAAGGGAAGTTTTTAACAAGAGTGTAAAAGAAATTTCTTTGAGTTTTCCTCCACCTTTCAAATCCTTGCTTTTTCTCACACCACACTTGAGCATCCATTGATTATACATCCTAAGGTGTGTTGTAGTGAGAGTACTTTAGGTGATCAAAGTGTTGTGATCACCAAAGATCTTTTCTTTGTTCTTTGAGGAGACGGGCAAGTGTGCTCGTCGTTGTTTTTAGTTCGGGTGCGGACTCGGTTGTTTGAGGTGCGGCCTCGGCGAGCCGGTGGGCTTGCGGTGTGTACGGGACTAGGGAGTCCGAGGGCTTGTAGGTGTTGCGGCACCGAGGAGAGATCCATTGGATCTTGCATAGTGGAAATCCTTCGTGTGTCGAAGGCGGGGATGTAGAGCAAGTGTGCTCGAACCTCGAAACATACCCTTGTGTTTGCGATTGCTCTCTCTCTCTTTGTCTCTTGTTTATATCTTGCATTCAATTATTGTGTATCTTTATATGCTTGATATATTCATTTTTGCTTAATTGATATATTGCTTGGGATTGTGACTAACACTTGTATTCAACCAAGAGAGCCAACGCGGCACCTCAACCCATTCAAGGGGAATCTAGAGGAGTTTGTCCAGAGCCCTTCACGGGGATTTCGGCAACACTCTTGTGTTATACATAGTGTTTAGTGTAAAAGTTTTTATTTGGTCATAATTGCTTTTAGCTTCCGCATTATTTGCATCATTCATCATTAAGTGACCATTAGATTAGCCATCACCTATTCACCCCCCCTCTAGGTGATTTACAATTGGTATCAGAGCTTGGTACTCTGATTTTGGTCTAACAACCTAGAGTAAAAGATCCTCTTTTTAGGCTAATCACAATATTTGTACACACACCATGGACTTCATGTCACCACCCACCTTTGACATCCTTAACATCAACATTTGGAAAGTTAAGATGTCATTGTACCTCAAGGCCTTAGGAATTCATGTATATCTTGCCACTACTAATAATGCATATTCTTTAGATGGTAAGAATTTTGAGGCTAATGCAAAAGCCCTTCATGCTATCAAGTCTACCCTAGATGATGTTTATTTATCTAGAGTTGCTAATATTGATTCGGCTTTTGTAGTATGGAACACCCTCACCTCCCTCGGCGAAAAAGATCTATACTATGCGGGGAGTGACTCGGATGTTGGAAGCAACACCTCCAACAAGTGCTACATGGTCCAAGGGGATGACCCCCTTGAGGTAAACTCCGAATCCGATGATGAGGACATGTCATATGATGAGCTATCTACTTTTTGTCATCTTTTGCTTGAAAAATATGACATGATTAAAAAGGAAAATAAAATTTTGAAAAAGAACATTGCTTGCATGCATGTAGAACAAGACTCTTTTAAATCTAGCATTGCATGTTTTGAAAAAGATAACAAAATTTTGAAAAAGGATTTTGATTGCATGCTTAAAGAAAATGATTCTTTCAAATGTAGGATTGCATGCTTAGAAAAAGAAAATAAAGATTTGAAAAATGAGAATGTTTCCTTATTTTAAAAATTGAATGATTTGTGTGAAGAAACAATACTTTGAAAAATAAAATTGATTTGGTGGAAAAACAAAAAGAAGTTGTTTTTCAAGAAAATATTACTTTGAAAAGAAAATTTGTTGAAAAAGAAAAAGAATTTGTTTCTAAAAGAAAAAGAAAAATGATTCTATATCTCACCATGCTTTACATGCCACCACTAATGAGATTAAAGATTTGAAAAATAAAATGGATGGTTTGAGTTCAACTTTGAACTCTTGTGCTTTTAATCATTCTAGGTTGGAGTCAATGTTTTCAAAGAAACAAACTCCACACATTCATGCACATCATAACCATGCATTTGCTTATGTTGCACAACATGATCACACTCCTACACATAAGCATACTAAGGTGTACATATGTACACATTGTGGCCGCAAAGGCCATTTAGCAAAGTTTTGTTATGACAATATTAATTCTTTAAATTTTGCTAATTATAAAAGATTTTGGGTTCCTTACAAGACTAACCTCAAAGGACCCAAGAAAATATGGGTACCAAAACCCCCACCATTTGCTTTTGATGTAGGTGAGGGCTCTCACAAGACGTGAGATGATTGGTGCCTTGGTAGTGGATGCAATAGACTTGATGGACATACTTTTGGATGCATCGCTATCAAGGAGCTTTGGTGGAAAGACCACCATATTTGGAGCTTTGGAATTGGTAACAATTTCTAAACTCCTACTTTTATGTACATGCTTTTAAATTCATAATATTCATAGCATGTTCATGTTTTATGATTTATTATGCTTCATGTGCTATGAACTAGTTTAAATGTAGATTTTATCAAAACTTGCATATATACATGTACAAATAGTGAATTACAATTGACTCATATATGATTGAACTTCATGCTCATTTGTATCCACTATATGCATATGTATAGACTAGTTTTGATGATTCTCTTTTTACATGTTTTACCTATTTTATGACTTTACTTCATGTATATGTATTTTTTAATTCACATCTAATAAATATACATGTATACCCGTGAGTCTATTGCATTCATGCAAACATCATTAATAGACTCTTTTAATATTTGGGACATGTATGTATATTATTAGGATTGGATTAATCATACATATACCATGAAGATTAGTGTTTTGATTAAAAAAATGATTTTTCGTGATTTTGTTAAAAATATGATCTTTTGAGCTTCAATGACTATTTTCATAAAAATACTAGTTACATGATCGTTTAACACTCACCCTTTTGTCAAAATCATTTTTGAGCTTTATAGACCATGAGTGCTTAAATTTTTTATGTATCTAGTTTATAAAAACATAAGATTTGATATATTTGAAGGATCTTTAACTAGTTTTCCAAAAACAATTTATACTAGTTATTTGTTCTTCAAATATTTTTTTTGAGATTGACACATGATTCTATTTTTTCTCAAAATTTGATGCTTCATGATTTGAATATTAGTTTATATGTTAGTTTTTGTCAACACTAGGATTTATACTTGTACATGTCGTGGGCCACAAATAAATCTATTTATATTTGTGCTTGAACGCTTATTTGAACCCATGAAATGTGCTTGTATTGCTTGGTTTTGATGATACATACATTTTTAAACTTATATTCCCACTTCTTGGATTTGATTTATGATCATGTGTTTTTCTTTTCATGTATATGTGTATTTTGCCAAACCTTAAGATATACACGTATACCTCTTGAGTCATTTGCCTTTAATGCAAATCTAATTATATGGACTCAATTGTGTTTAAGAGATATGTATGTATACTCATTGTGTTGTCAAAACATACATATATCTTGAAATAAATATTTTTTTAATAAAAATTTTTGATGATTTTCATGTTTTCTTATTTTAAGAAATATTGAGCTTTATTGACATTTTCATGATACCATGTTCCACATAACACTAGTGCACTCACCTCTTTTGAAAATTTTATGGACTTCATGGATAATAGAGTGTTTTTAGTGCCATGTGATTTACTTGTGTTTCATGAAAAACATTTTTGCTTTATTCCTTACTTGAAGGATTCCTCACTAGTTTTGAAAAATATTTTTCTAGTGCAAATTCTTCATTTGGTAGAGTTTTTCAAACTAATCTTATTTTTAAATCTATTTTTGAAAACCCCTACCATCTATGGGCGGATGGATGGGCGTGTATGCCTTGTAAGCTTAATTGACAAATCTTCTATCTTGAGCATATAAAGGGTGGTAGGTTATGAGATATACACTTGATTTTATTGTTATGTCAATTGTATCATTGAATCGTTTCAATTGGTATCAATATGAACTTATTTTGTATATACTCATATTTTGTTTCTTACATATATGTATGTTTCAATTTCACTTGGTATACTCATTTCTCATACATATATATGATTTCCATGTGCTTAACTCACAATTGGCTCACATTTTTAAAAGCACAAAGTTTATGATGAAAAATAAAAAAAAATTTTCCGATATCAAAATAAAAATATATATATGTTGATATCTCAAAATGTGTTTTATTAAGTAAGTTCAAAATTTTTAAAGAAAATTTCAAAATGTTTGATTTGTATTTCCTATATGCAAAGAGAGCTTAACATCTCTCTTACATATGGATTCATGTTGAGTATACTATAAATTGAGGAGCTTGACAACTCTTCTTTATATGATATACGTGTGTAGGGGGAGCTTCACATCTCCTCTTATGCATTATATAATATGTGTTATGTGAGTTAGGGCTTGTCATCCCTTCTTCATGTAATGCATATGTGTAGGGAAGCTAACTTAGCGTCTTCCTCTTCATGAATGTATATCGCATATAAATTTTTATTGATTGTTTTGTTTCACCCCTTCTTGATCTTTTTGTTTTTGACAAAAAGGGGGAGAAAACATTTTGTTTGATTTGATTTTACTTTGAACCCTTTGTTGATGATTGACAAAAAGGGGGAGAAGTATTTGTATATATGCATGTTTTTCATTGCTTAAGAGGGAGTAGTATTTGTCTTCATTTGTCTTCCCTTGTTATTTATGCATGTATCATGTTTTGTTTTGCAAATAGGAGAAAAAGATTTATTTTGTTTCATCTCCATCATTTGCATACATATTGATGAGCTTTATTGTCATATCTTATTATTTATTGTTATGCATGAGTTAAGGGGGAGCTTCCTTGAAGCTTTACTTTAATCCATGCATATATAACCTCAAGAGTTTTGTCATCATCAAAAAGGGGGAGATTGTTGGCCCAAAGGCCTATCATCCTAGTTTTGATGATGATCAACTCATGAAGTTATATTTACTAATGATCTTGTGTTTAATTAGTGACAGATTCATTATCAAGATCTTAGTAGGTGCATAGCTCAACAAAGGACAAAATATCAAGATTTGGAGCTAGCACGGTGTGATCCAAGGAGCTTTTGGATCAAGCTTGGACCAAGTCAAGAAGATGAGAAGCCTTCAAGTGAAGACTTCAAGAAGATGAAGACTTGTGTCTAGGTATAAGATTTTGTTTTTGTTTTAGTTAAAAATGTAAAGGATAGATAGTTAGTGGATTGCTCAAATATATATCACACACACTCTTGATTTACTTGTCTTTTCATAAAAGATTTTGTAGTTTAGAAAAGATTTTTTCTTTGTGACAAAATACTATTTGGATTTTGGTATTTTCATATATACATATCTTTTATCCAAAACCTTATTTAGAGCTTTATGACAAAAACATAGATATTACATTATGATTGTGTAGTGGATCATATCCATACACACTATGCTTTAAAATGAAATCAAATATCTTGTTTTTATATTTTGTGAAGTTATGAAAACCAAGTTTGAAAAATACATGTTTTGATTTTTGATAAAATTTGCAAGACGCTGAAATGATATGAATATGTTGATATATGTCTTGAAAAATTTTTATCACAAGTTTGGTTTTCAATATAATGTTAAAACAAGTTTATGGAATTTTTAAAAGTGTTAAAAGATTTTAAAATTAATTTTTAAACCAGTTTTTCAGACCTGGAACTGGCTAACAGGCTGGTCCGGTCGACCGAGCGGTCGACCGCACCATGGTCCGGTCGAACCACGGTCGACCGACGTGCACAGACTTGTGCGTGTCTGGCAGCACAGTGGTCCGGTCGACCGGACGGTCGACCGCTGCATAGAGTTCTGCTCTCTGGATTTCTGGGTCGACCGGACGGTCGATCGGAGGCTCCAACGGTCAGATTTTCGACCGTTGGCGGTCGACCGGGCGGTCGACCGGAGGCTCTGACAGACCCCAACGGTCACATTTTTCTGACCTCTATAAAAGGGGGTTTGGTCATTGTTTTGAGCCAAGTTTTGAGGAGACCCTTGAGCTAGTTTTTCCCAGTCTTTTAAAAGAGTTTTCTCTACAAAATAGTGAGCAAATATTTCCTATCTAAAGGGAAGTTTTTAACAAGAGTGTAAAAGAAATTTCTTTGAGTTTTCCTCCACCTTTCAAATCCTTGCTTTTTCTCACACCACACTTGAGCATCCATTGATTATACATCCTATAGGTGTGTTGTAGTGAGAGTACTTTAGGTGATCAAAGTGTTGTGATCACCAGAGATCTTTTCTTTGTTCTTTGAGGAGACGGGCAAGTGTGCTCGTCGTTGTTTTGAGTTCGGGTGCGGACTCGGTTGTTTGAGGTGCGGCCTCGGCGAGCCGGTAGGCTTGCGGTGTGTACGGGACTAGGGAGTCCGTGGGCTTGTAGGTGTTGCGGCACCGAGGAGAGATCCATTGGGATCTTACATAGTGGAAATCCTTCGTGTGTCGAAGGCGGGGATGTAGAGCAAGTGTGCTCGAACCACGAAACATACCCTTGTGTTTGCGATTGCTCTCTCTCTCTCTCTCTCTCTTTGTTTCTTGTTTACATCTTGCATTCAATTATTGTATATCTTTATATGCTTGATATATTCATTTGTGCTTAATTGATATATTGCTTGGGATTGTGACTAACACTTGTATTCAACCAAGAGAGCCAACGCGGCACCTCAACCCATTCAAGGGGAATCTAGAGGAGTTTGTCCAGAGCCCTTCACGGGGAATTCGGCAACACTCTTGTGTTATACATAGTGTTTAGTGTAAAAATTTTTATTTGGTCATAATTGCTTTTAGCTTCCGCATTATTTGCATCATTCATCATTAAGTGACCATTAGATTAGCCATCACCTATTCACCCCCCCTCTAGGTGATTTACAACACTTGGCTTATAAGGTTGCTCATCTAATTTTTCTTTTCCTTTGGCTTTTGAAGTTGATGGCTCTGAACTAGAAGGTGGATTGTCTAGAGTTGGTTGCACTGAAACTGGAGGTGTTGACTTTGGCATTGATTTAGATGATTGATTAGAAACCCTATTATCTACCTGTTTTCCAGATCTCAGAATACGAATAGCGTTGCAATGACTGGGGCCCATGTCTTCCACTTCATGCAGAGGGAAGTGATGTTTGGGATTTGGCAATGGCTGGCTTGGTAGCATACCTTTTTGTCTCTCATTTACAGAATTAGCCAATTGCCCTAATTGGACCTGTACTTTATTCATATCCTGTTGATGGCTCTTTGCTAGGGTTTCTAACATTTTCTTCAACTCCGATATTTTCTCATCTGAATCATTCTGGGGTGGATGTTGGTAGTATGGAGACTGGAAGTGTGTTTGGTAGTGTGGTGGGCTCTGATAAGATTGTGATTGTGGTGGATTCTGATATGGATGAAAATTCGGTGAATTTCGATTGAAACTGTGTTGAGGCTGAGCATGATATTGATTTGAAAATGGTGGCCTAGGTTGCTCAGGACCAGACTGACTTCAAGAAAAATTTGGATGGTTTCGCCATCCCGAATTGTACGTATTGGAGTATGAATTGTTGTGGGGTCTGGTAAATGCAGCATTCGTATTCTCCTGATACATTTGAGATTGGTATACAGGACACTCCTCGAATACATGGTTAAGGTCATGGCAAAAGGTGCAACCTGGTTTGACCACAGGTGATGGGTTGACCTGATTGACAACAGAATGTTCCCTTGACTCAAGCAGTTCTATCCTCTTCATTAATTGTGTGATCTTAGCCTCAGCAGCTATCGAGGATTCTATGGAATGCATATCGGTTCTGGAAGTAGTGGGAGTGGGTTTATCTGGACATGACTGTTGGCCCAAAGGCTTATCACTCTAGTTTTGATGATGATCAACTCATGTAGTTATATTTGCTAATGATCTTGTTTAATTAGTGACAGATTCTTTATCAAGATCTTAGTAGGTGCAAAGCTCAACAAAGGATTAAATGTCAAGATTTGGAGCTAGCACGGGGTGATCCAAGGAGCTTTGGATCAAGCTTGGACCAAGTCAAGAAGATGAGAAGCCTTCAAGGGAAGACTTCAAGAAGATGAAGACTTGTGTCTAGGTATAAGATTTTATTTTTGTTTTAGTTAAAATGTAAAGGATAGAATAGTTGGTGGATTGCTCAAGTCATATCACACACACACTCTTGATAGAATTGTTTTCATGATAAAAATTTCATTTCATAAAAGATTTTCTTGTTAAGAAAAGATTTTCATTGTGACAAAATTCTATTTGGTTCTTGGTATTTCAAGTTTACATATCTTATATCCAAAACCAAGTTTAGTGCTTTATATCAAAAACTAGATATTTCATCTTGATTGTGTAGTGGATCATATCCATACACACTATGCCTTAAAGTATATCTTGTTTTTGTATTTGATGAAAATTTGGAAAAACATGTTGATATTTCAAAACCAAGTTTAGTGCTTTATGTCAAAAACTAGATATTTCATCTTGATTGTGTAGTGGATCATATCCATACACACTATGCTTTAAAGTATATCTTGTTTTTTGTATTTGATGAAAATTTGGAAAAACATGTTTTAGAAAAACAGTTTTTATTATGAGCCAATATTTTCAAGTTACAAAAATAGTCAAATCTTTAATAACATGCCTTGATTTTGTGCAAGCATGTTTCTATATTATAAAACTATTTTTTGTAGAATTTCTAAGTATTTATGGGATTTTTTATTAAGCCAAAAAGACCAATCTTTAAATCCAAATTTTCTGGTTCTGGCAGTTCTGATTTTTCAGAACTGACAGTGGCCGGTCGACCGGGTCGGTCGACCGGACGTGCAAAGACGTGCACGCCTGTGTGCACTGGAGAACGGTCGACCGTGCCGGTCGACTGCTTCAGAGAGTCTGCTCTCTGGAAATTCCGGTCGACCGCACCGGTCGACCGACAGAGAAGTAATTCTCTGCTCCAGGTGCGCGATCGACCGGGACGGTCGACCGGAGGCTCCAACGGTCGGATTCTTGACCGTTGGCGGTCGACCGGACCGGTCGACCGGAAGCTCTGACAGAGCCCAACGGTCAGATTTTTCTGGCCTCTATAAAAGGGGTTTTTGTCATTGTTTTGAGTAAGATTTTAGGAGAGCTTTTGTCCAGTTATTTCCATTCTTTTAGCAGAGTTTTCTCCACAAAATAGAGTGCCAATATTTCCTATCAAAAGGGATTTTATCAAGAGAGTGTTTATTGTGATTTCTTGAGTTTTCCATCAAAGTTCTTTCCTTAATTTCTCACACTACACTTGAGCATCCATAGTTATATCTATCCTATAGGAGAGTGTTTGTAGTGAGAGTTTTGTTAGGTGATCAAATGTTTAGATCACCAAGATCTTTCTTTGTATTTGAGGAAGCGGGCAAGTGTGCTCGCGGTGTTTTGAGTTCGGGTGCGGACTTGTTGTACGAGGTGCGGCCTCGACGAGCCGGTGGGCTTGTGGTGTGTAAGGGACTTTGGGAGCCCGAGGGCTTGTAGGTGTTGCGGCACCAAGGAGAGATCCGGTTGGATCGTGCATAGTGGAAATCCTTCGTGTGTCGAAGGCGGGGATGTAGAGCAAGTGTGCTCGAACCTCAAAACAAACCCTTTGTGTTTGCGATTGCTCACTCTTGCTCTCTTACTCTTTTTGTCTCACTTATATCTTGCATTACTTTATAGTCTTTATCTCTTATATGCATGATATACCTTTGTGCTCATAATTGCTATACTTGCTTGGGATTGTTATTAACACTAGTATTCAACCAAGAGAGCCAACGTGGCACCTCAACCCATTCAAGGGGAATCTAGTGGAGTTTGTCCAGAGCCTCGCAAGGGGAATTCGGCAACACTCTTGTGTTATACATAAGTGTTCAATTAAAAGAAGTTTAATTTGGTCAACTTAGTTTTAATTCCGCATTATTTGTTCATAAGTGACCATTAGATTAGCCATCACCTATTCACCCCCCTCTAGGTGATCTTACAATGACTCCCACTGAATTGTTTTCTCAGCTAAGGCTTCAAAGAGATCCCACCCCTGATTCTCATCTTTCTTCAGAAATTCCCCTTGGCACATGGATTCAAGGAGTGTTTTCGTTTGGTAATCAAGTCCGTCATAGATAATTTGGCACTGACGCCATTTCTCTATGCCGTGATGAGGACATAGGGCTAGAAGGTCTTTAAAGCGTTCGAAATATTTGCAGAAGGGTTCATTTGATTCCTGCTTGAATTGCATGATGTTTTTTCTCATGAGGGCTGTCTTGTGAATGGGATAAAATTTCTTAAGAAAGACTTTTACAAAATCATCCCATGAAGATATCGAACTGGCGGGAAGATTGTAAAGCCATTTCTTAGCTAAATCTTTCAGCGCAAAAGGTATGAACTTTAGTCTAACAGCATCCTCAGTCAATTGGGAAATTCTCATCATTACACATAGTTCTTCAAACTCTCGAATGAATAAGTACGCGTCCTCAGACTCTAAACCATGAAATCGGGGAAGTATATTGATGAATTGTGGCTTCAGCTCAAAATGATTTCCGTTGGTAACAGGGAGAAGAATGCATGATGGAAGGGAGGTACGAATCAGGTAGAATCTGTCTTGAAGCGAAACGTTATTTTCCATTGTGTTAAGTGGTGGTGTTGGTGCAAGTGTAGAAATTTTAACAAGTCTTGCAGAATCTGGATCCCGATACCACTCTTGCATATACAGTCACAAACAACGTTCACCGATCACACCAGCGGAAAGAAAATGAAAATAACAAACAATAAAAGAAAAATCAATCCCAAGCTATCTAGGATACCTGGACCTAGATGACTCCTAACTGTTCGATGAACCAAAGAAGGTTATTGCTTGAATCAGACCACAGCTAATCAGCCAGGTAGGGGCAAAATACGGTGGGAGGTATCCGTGCGTAAGCAACGGGCCTTAATTACGCCAAACCACGGTATCTTCGAGGCTTAACCTCTTAATCCCCAACCTTAGACACTGATTTGACTGGAGTATGAATCAAAATCAATTCCCAACTTCAGCCGATCTCCTACTGAGTCCGGATGTCCCTAGGGCCAACGTCTATCAGATTTTATTAAAAGACTTGGGATTGTGAGTGCTGGGATTGTGATTTTTGGGCTAAGGAAAGGGTGATGAAATCCCCCACCTTATCTTTTTTATTGGGTGATGCCCTTAAAGTCAATTTTGTGCAAGTGTACAGTTTATGCAAACAAGGTTCACTCAAAGCGATGTAAATCAACCAAGAAGTGAGTCCTATACAATATGCAATGCGAACGTACCTTGCTCTAGCACTCTTCAACAGTAAAGTAAATGAATTGAAAAGACACGTGCCTAGAAATGCAAACGTCTAATCAATTTTTAACTTTGCAACCAATATTTTACTGTTGATTATTAGCAGGAATATGGTGAAGTATACAAGAATTAAGTACTGCAGCAGCTATTATTCTGCAGACCAAGCAACCCTGCAGAAAATTGTGAGTAGTTCACTCCTCTTTGCCGCGGATCCGCAGCTTTTGCCGTGGGAACGCGGCAAATCAGAGGGCTTCTGGTCTCTGCTTTCTAGAGTAGAGGCCCAGGGCCACTTATATGTTACTACAATACTTGTTTTCCTGTTTCTTCTACCTGTAACCTGCAACAGAGAAGAAAACTCGTTTAGTTCCTAATTCAAATGAAAACCGTTTGCTCTTCCCAGCAACGGCGCCAAAAATTTGATAAGGAAAGAGTAGGGGAGTAGAATTGCACAAATATTCAACAAAAGAGAGAAGGTTTAGAATCAAGCTTAAGTGCTTACTCACTCCAAAATGTATTCATAGTGTTTAATATACTCCTTCTGAATCTCCGTAGTAGTATAGCTAATACGGGTCGATCCTCAGGGAGAGCTCGCGATAGAAGCTTTAACGGTTGAATGATGAAGAAAGAAAACGAGTGTTCTTCTATGTTCAAAAAGAATCAAAAAGACATGGAAAAATAGGTGAAATAATTTGTGATGGATTTGTGCATGAAAAGAAAAGCGATGAAAAGAAAGAAAAGAAAACTTGAAAAACTTTAGAAAGAAAACTAAGAGAAGAAAAACTTCGAAGAACTTTTAGATGGGAGAAACCATGACTAGCTAACCTTTCTAATTTGCTAACTTACTAATCTCCATTATGGTGATGCATGCCTCATGTTGATTCATTGGCAAATGTTTGTCTTGCTTGTTGGTCAAGTTACTTTCCCACTTGATAGATGGGTGATCTTCTTGGACTTGTCTTATAGCCTCATTGATTTCATCGGCTCTCAAGATAGAATTTCAATGGTGGACTCGAGGAGTGTCACTCAAGGGATGCTAAGGAAGAAGATACAAGATTCATTAGTCATTCAAGGCCATACATCAAGTTAGCATTGAAGTAAGAAAGTTGTACAACATATGCATATGGTTGGTGATCCATCTCCCTGTTCCATCAAGGCACTTGTTCTAAAGACAAGGCTCTAAATGAGGCGCACATGAATCATATGGAATTACAACAAGAATTCGCCAAGAATGAAAACAACCCATCATCTTCATCGGGGATGAAAGAGGCTCAAAATTGCAAGATGAAAAGTTAGCAATCACCCAAGAGTTAGAAGTTAGCAAGGTTAGTGGTTAGCTAGTCATATTAGAAGAAGTTAGCTAGACATTGCCATAAAAGAAAACAACAATTCAATATAGAAAGGAAATGCTAGAAATGTAAAGCTTGAAGAAAGTAAATGCAAGAAATGTAAAGCACTAGAAATTGCAATAGATAAGAAGGGAGATTGGATTAATCCTTGCTTCAAGTTGTCACACCTTGGATTACAAGCTTTCACTCTCTCTCTATCTCTCTCTTGCAGAATTTCTAGGAGGAAGAAGAAGACTGAGAGCACTAAAAACCTAGAGAAAAACCTAAAAATACAAGCTCTTTCCTCTAATATCCCCTCCCTTTTCGCAGAGTCCTTGGCAGTCTATTTATAGGCTTTAGAAGAGGAGGACCTCACATCCTGACCGTGGGATCAATCGCTGGCTCAACGGCCAGATAACTGCCGCGGAATCGCGGCAAGAGCCGCGTTTCTGCGGCAGAATCTTGGCCGTTGCGCCAGCGGATTCTGTTGCGGATTTGTTGCGTTTTGTTAGCCACGTGGTTCTTCTAGAATGCTGACAGGGCGCGTGGATAACTCCAGAACCTGGGCTAAACTCTTGGGCTTCTCTTTTGGGCTTTTGATTAATCCCCTTTTAATTCTTGATAATTCCATGGATTATGGGCCTCTTCTCCATTAATATTGGACCTGCAAAAATAGAGAGAAAAAGAGTAAAAAACACATTTTTATTGATATAATGCATGGTATGGATGTGGAAAAATATGCAAAAATGAATAACAATCATGCACGCAGATCAGCCGTCTGAGCGGTCGACCAACTTATATACTAGGACTTCTGGATTGTTTTGCCAATTGCCAGGTCGACTGATCATCTACTTTGGTATTTTATGTTTTAGCCCGTCGGCCGACCAAGCGGTCGACCGATGCTTTGTCAGGACTTTCTATTTTGTTCGGCGGACTGCTCGGTCGACCGATAGCCTATAATGGCTAGTTTTTGACCAACTGTCGGTCGATCGACAGCATAGGTCTGCTATAGTAATTATTATAATTTTCAAATCTGGCAATTTTTCTTATTTCTTAAACGGCTATATTTGCTTCTTTTGGCCTAATCTCCTAGGATTAAGTTCTGGTCTCTCTTCTAAATGTGTTTATCTATTGCCTATTGATTGAGGTATTACCAGTACAAAAAAAATAAAAAAATTTCAAAATTTAAGAATAAAGTGCAAGTTACTCAATTCTACCACGTAGTAAGTAGTTGTTTAAGTCGTGATCCACAAGGAGGGACTAGCAATGGAAGCGTGTTGTAAGTTCTCTTTTAAGTTCACTAAAGATGGTTAAAAATTCTTTTTGTCATGGTAAAGAAAAGGAAAATGAATCTATGGTTAAGTTAAGAAGAAAATGAAAGATAATAAAAGGGGGAGAAAATGAAAAATGAGTTTATACAAAGAAATATAAAGAGTGAATAAAAGAGAGTTATGATTGGAGGTGATCTAAACTAAAGGACTAAAAGAAAAGAAGAAAAATCCTAAAAGTACTTACTTACCTCTTCCGGTTGATGACTTACCTTGAATCCTTGGCAAAACTTTCATTGTCTTGAAGGCGAGTAAAGCATGGCAAATAGGAGCTTCCCCGTTCCCAGACTAAAATATGATTCAAATGCAAATGGAAAGTAAAATAGAAACAGCTATCCATCACCATAAGCCATCAAGGCACTTGCAATGGCAAGGCAGATTCGATGCTATAGGTTTCATTTGGAATAATACCATCAAAATTAGAAAGAAAAAGAGTAAGAGAAGAAGAAGAACATAAAATACAACATTCAATTTGAATAAAGTAACAATGGAAAAAAGGATGAAACTTACACCGGCATCTCTTCTCGATACAACCTTCTTCGCTTTCTAACATGAAACTTCTCTTTGGTCGCAGTTAGATAAATAAAATGAAATTATATTAAAAAGAAAATAAAATCCTAAGTTACAAACTAAAGAACAGCCTAGTCTATACTATCTGTTGAATCCTTCTCTCTGGCCTCAGTTTTTGCAGGTATTTATAGCAAAAATGGAAAGAGGAGAGCGTTTGAAGATAGATGTAGCAAACGCTCCCCGTATCTCAACTGAAATGCAGTGAAAATGCGGTATTTACGGCGTTTCCACAGCCTGAATGTGGCCAGATGGCCACATCTAGGGGCATAAGCCTCTGATCTCTCCAATATCCTTTATCTCCTGATAGATTTTCAGTTTAGGCTTTGAATTCATTTACATCACTATTGATCTTCAGCTAATCGAAATAGATCCATTAAAATCTGAATTTAACTAGTTTTATTTGGTGTTATGTCTCTGATTTTCTCTGATCTTCAGCTGACAATTGCCCTAATCCTTTATTTTAATTTAATCTGAACTTTAGTGGCCTTTTGAGCTTGTTTTCTCTTTCTTCTCCTTTAGTAAAAACCCTGCAATTAATTAAACAAAAAAGATAATTAAAGCAGAGTTTATTAAACAATAAATATGAAAATGTGATGATAAATATGCAGCATCAGTAACCGGTCACCTATATATATGGGTCATTTGAGAGAGATAGATAACAAGTTTTTACAAAGTTTTTCGAAGAAAATTCAGTTTTTGAGATATTGCCTTCAAGAAAAATAAAGTTTTTAATTCTAAAGTTTTGAAATAAAAATATTTTCAATCTCAATCTTTCACTGAAGTTTTTAAATCTGAAAGATAACTCTCTTCATTGATTTTCCTCCCACACACTTCTTTTGAACTTCATTTCTACAGTCAAAACCCTAGAAGTTGTAAAGAGAGAGTTTATGACCTTTGTGGTTGCTAAGAGATTGTTAACCTCATTGGCTTTATGCCACCTCTTGTATAGAGATATGAATGTCGAGTTGTATACTATGATCTAATGTAGACCTTGTAGTTCCTTTTTAAAAGTTTCTTTGTGGAAGATCCTTTGTGGATAGTGAAATCCTTCACGCGGTGAAGGCAGGGACGTAGTGCTTGGTGCTCGAACCTTGAAACAAATTCCTTGTGTTTGTGATTGCTTTTCTCTTACTCTTACTCTATTTCTATTGCTTGCACTTGTATTTTTGCTTATCTCTATTATTTTCACTTACGTTTTAGTTTCATTGCACTTGCTATTCATCTATTGCATCATTCATAATTGTAAGTTTTCTCTTTCAATTAAGAAGACAATTGAGCACCTTAAGTCTTATCTAAAAGAATATTAATGAGAAGTTCTAGAGCTCTTAATTGGGAATCTGGCTTCACTTTTTGATTTGAGCTGACTGTTTGCACTATTCATTTTTAATTGTTGAAGTTTCGCATTTGATTAGTATTACACCTATTCACCTCCCTCTAGGTATATTTTCAACTGGTATTAAAACTTTGGACTCTAATTTATGCTTAACCACCTTAGAGAGATCCACTAACTAATCACTTAGTCATTTGCATTACTTGCTTGTTTTTCTACATTGATATCCATGGCTGAAGGAATCAAGACTCCATCCTAGTTTGATGGACTTAACTTTATCATATAGAAAGTTAAGATGATCATTTTTTTTGCAATCTCTAAGAAGTCGGGTTGCAAAGGCGGTGGCCAAACCATTCAATGTACCCGATGGTGATGAGGACAATTGATCTGAAATTGCCACCAAGGAATTTGATGCTAATGCTAAGGCACACTATGCCTTACTTCAAGCCATGAATAATGATATTATTGCTAGGGTAATTCATTGCAAATACGTCTACGAGATTTGGTCATTTGATTGTCACACATGAGGGGACATCACAAATTAAGAGAGCTAAGATTGATCTCTTGTATTCCCAATATGAAATTTTTTTCTACAAATGAGAATGAATCCATTGATGACATGATTACCAAGTTTACTAAAATCACCATTGGTCTTACTTCTTTAAGTGATGAAATTGATAATGACCAAAAGGTGAGGAAGGCCATACCTGCTCTTCCACCATCTTGGGAGGTCAGATCTACTGCATTGAATGAGCTCAATGATAAGAAAGAGATGAAACTTATTGGTCTCATTGGGAACTTTAAAACCCATAAGATAAAACAAAAGGCTAGAAAAGAGAAGGCACCGCAAAATAAAAAGACTCGTCCCTTCAAAACAACTTCCTCCATCTCTGATAAAGAAGATGATGACAAAGAATATGATGAGGATTTATATCTCCTTGTGAAGAAAGTAAGGAGGATATACAACAAGGCCAAATTCAACAACCAAAGAAGATAGCAAAGGAAGGAGGAGAAGAAGATTATTTGCTACAATTGTAGAAAACCTGGATACATCATTGCCGATTTCCTAGAGCCAAAGGCAAACCCACAACCTCCAAGAAGCCCTACAAAAAGAAAACCTTAAAAGTAATATGGGATTCAGAGAGCGAATTCGAGAAAGAAGTGGACATATCGAATGTGTGTTTCATGGCAAATGAAAACACACTTAAGGTAACATCTGAATCTTCTCTCGATGAATGTGAGTTATTTATGGATGAATTGGTTGAAGTTTTTGAAGAACTTTCCAACAACTATGTTTTCTCAAAAAATTAGTGTTTGAAAATAAAAAAAAATGAACTTCTTCAAAATCAACTAGTTGTTATTTCAAAGAAAAAAGCTTGTATCTTCTACTCTTCAAAAGACACAAAAAAATTTGATGCACACAATTCTTGCAAAACAAAATTTTCAATCACTGATGAAAATGAGATTTTCACTTTGAAAAACAAATTTAATACTTTAAGTAATGTTTTAAAGAAGTTTGAATTTGATAAGGCTAGAATATAGTCTATATTTCTAAAGAGGCAAACTCTAAGGAAACCTCGTGTTTTACACATAACCATCATTCTCACACACCACCACAACCACATGCACATCATACTATATGCACCCATGCTACACATACTCATCATCCACAAACACATCATGTATTTTAATATGCCAAGGTGTATTATTGCACCTATTGTGGCTTAAAGGGTCACTTGGCTTAGTTTTATTATGATAGAATTAATAATTCAAATAACCATGTTTGGATTCGAAAGTGCTTGCATCTCAATTTTATTATTATTATCATATTTGACATTTATCCTTGATTATTCTTTATTTAACTTTACTATTTAACCTTTTTTTTGTTTATGGTGCGTAGTTATTTAAAATAGGAAGATAAAGATGAAGAAAGCTTCTAATCTGTCCAATTATCCTATCTACATTCAGATTTCAACCACTTTGAAATTAAGAGAAAGACAAGGATTCATAGATAATTCCCATGCTAATTTAGAGATAAAGGAGAAATCAATTTAAATCAGGTTGCTTAAGTTTTAAGTCAAAGACAAAAGAGGAGAATTTAAATCTAAACTCAGATTTGGAGATAAAGGATAAAATTTTAAGATTCAGAGTTTAAATGAAGATTTTGAGGATAAATCTTTAGATGGATAGACGAGAAGAAGCTAAAAACCAAAACGCAACCCCATCCCCCTTTAAATTGTCACACTTCCTCAAGTAAAGCCGCGAAAATGTAGCTTACTTGAGGCGGTTGGTATGATGGTTGGGTGTATGTGTTCGACTAGGATTCTAATATCTATTTCTCCTACAAATAGAGAGGTATAACTAGAGGGAGGAGCAATCTCAGAGTCAATTTAGATATCATAATTGAGGATTTTCTTTTAGTTCCTTTTCTGAAATTCTTTTGTAATTTTTAGGGTTTAGTTCAAGAGTGATTTGCAAGAAGAAAGAAGCTTTTGTAAATTGAAGGTAACAGTGTCAAAAAGAAGGTTCTTCTATTCTTCTTTTCAATTTCTCTTTTATTGTTATTTACTTGCTTTCTGTTTATTATCATATAATTTTTTTACCATGTTTTCTTTAATCTTTATCATGCGTAGCTAATTTATTTCATGGTTTACTAATCTCTATCCATCACTATTTCTAGTTCTATGTTAGATGACCGATTGAATCATATGCATGCTTAAACCCTAAAATAATCTATTATTTGCCAATACTAGTCAATGATTTTTCTTATTCTATATTTAGATTGCCTTGATAGTTTAATGTTGAATTTCGATTATTCTTCTTATTGTATGCTTGGAAGGTTTTGATAGTCTAATGTAAAGTTTTGGTTAGTCAATATTTCAAATAGGTTTTTTCATCTTATGTATCTTTATTTGAATTGAATGCAACTCCACGGTATAAGTTTTATAATCTAAAGTGAAGTATATTCTAGCATAGATAGTAAGTTAGTAGTGGTAGATGATTAGTGAGTCTTATTCTTTAATTCTTTTCAAAACATTGTTCCTAATCAAATTTTATCTTTCCCTTTTTATTTCAACCTCTAACACTTAACATAGAATTATTTTTTCTTTTTCAAAACAAAGAAGAACCACTTAATGAATTCAGTGTTTAAAAAGATACCGAAGCGCTTCCATCGCATCTCTCCCTTGAGGATCGACCTATATATCCATTGCTATCATGGTTAAATTATAAGAATTCAGAGGCCATCACAAATCAGATAAACACTTCCTTGAAGTTTGTCTTTTTGTCAATCAAATTCTAGCGTCGTTGTCAGGGAGGGAATGGTACAGTTTATTCTTTTAACAATTAACTTCTCTGTTTTTGTGTGCAGGAGTAGAGAACAGGAAACTTATTGCAGAAAGACATGCAAAATTGGCTCTGGGACTTGTCTTTAAAGCAGAGCCACTAACTCAACAAACAAGCCACGCAAACGCGGCTCTTTGGTGGGCACTGCTGACGATTTTTTGCAAGACTGCTTCACATTGCAAAATCTATCTTCTGCAATTATTAGTTTTACCTGTATGACTATTCTGCACACCAATAATAACTCAACATTAACTGATTGATTGTTTAACTTAAAAAATAGTTTAGACTCTTGCATCTTTGGGTACATGTCTATTTCTGTTTTACTTACATTGCTGTTGAAGAGTGCTAAAAACAAGGTACGTTCATATTGCATTTAGATTAGGAAGCACTTTAGTTGATTTACAATTGCTTTGAGTGAAGTTTTATCTATCTACTTGAACATGTGCATCTAAAATGACTTAAGGGCAAAACCCGTAAACAAGATAAGGTAGGAAAGTCATTACCCTTCCTTGCCCCCACAAACCACATCCATTACACTCACAACTCAATCCTAACCTAAAATTAGACTAAACATTGTGTTGGCCCAAAGGCCTTCCACCCTAGTTTTGATGATGATTAACTCATGTAGTTATATTTACTAATAATCTTGTGATTTTAGTTTCAGATCATGTAACAAGATATTAGTTGGTGATTGCTTCAAAAGAGGAGTTTGGAAGCCTTCACTTGGTGATTCCCGTACCCGAGCATCAAGATCATACCTTTGCACTCGGTGGATCACGTTTGGGATCGAGTCGGCTTGAAGATTGAAGATCATCAAGAAGACTTAGGTATCCATAGTTTATATAGTGTGTTTAGATCCATTTGTAAAGCTTAGTATAGTTGATATGCTCAAGTGCACAAAACACACACGTTTTATGTTTGTTTTTTGGTTTTCATGAATAGTTGATCAAAACAAGTTTACATGGTTTATATGTATAATAGATGTATTCTAGTTATACATGCATGCTTAATCTTCTTATACAAACTTATTTTGACTTTCCTATTCATGTATAGAAAAATTCAAGTTTGATAAAAATACAAGTTTTGGTTTTTGGTAAAAATGTTAAGACACAAAAATAGTTCAAATTGCTTGATAATTGAGTTGAAATTTTTATCACATGTTTATATATCAATGTAAAATGATAAAACTATTTTTGGGTATTTTTACAAGACTTAAAAGAATTTTTAGAAATATTTTAACATGTGTTTTCTGTCCCTAAACAGTGGCTGACAGGCTAGGTCAGCCGACCGCACGGGTCGACCGAACCATAGGCCGGTCGACCCGTACGGTCGACCGACGTGCACAGAACCATGCACGTCTGGCACACATTGGGACGGCCGACCGGGCGGTCGACCGTAACTGAGAGCAGTGCTCTCTGTTTATTTGGGTCGACCGGGCGGTCGACCGAGTTGCCCCAACGGTCATATTTCTGACCGTTGGCGATCGGCCGGGCCGGCCGACCGGTAGCCTGTCAGGCTGCCAGATCAGCCTAAGGGCTAGTTTCTGTTTTGGCCTATATAAACCCCATTTCTTTAGGATTTTGGTTATGATTTTTAGAGCTAAAATTTCCTGACTTCTTCAGTGTTTTAAACAAGTTTTCAAAAGAGTTTTAAGTGCCAAAAGATCAATCTTATTTGTTTTAAGTATTTTGTTATTTCAAAGAAATTAAGGTTTTGGGAATTAGTTTTTGATCTAAACTTCTATATCTTTTTGGTGTTTTCCCAAGAGAATTTCTTTGATCAAAACACTTGTTTTCCACACTTGAGCTATCCTCTATCCTAACCTATTAGGATCATTTGCTTTGTGGAAAAAGAGAAAGAGAGATTGTTTGTGGTTGAAAGAAACCACTTGTTGTACACCCTTGATTTTGTTGTATCCCTCTTTGGTAGAGGTTGATCGGGTAATTGGTTTGCTCCCTCTTTGGTAGAGGTTGAGGCTTGTGTTTGCTCCCTCTAGTGAGAGGTGGAGTTTGGTTTGTAAACCCTCTTCGGTAGAGGTGTTGGTTGTTGTTTGGCTACGGGCCTACCCCTTGATTGTGAGGCGGTGTTTGAGAGAGGAGTTCGGTACTCCATTGTTGTAACAAATCCTCCTCGGTGGAGGTTTCCTCGGTGGGAGATAGTGGATTGGAAATCCTATACGGTGGTGTAGGCGGGGATGTAGAGCTAGGGGCTCGAACCTCGAAACATATCTTGGCCTTTGCGTTTGATCCATTGTCTCTCAACTCTCTCTTTATATTGTGCAAAGCATCATTCATATCATTCATTGCTTGTGTTGTGCCTTGCATATTTCATATTGCTATATCTTGTATATGCTTGGTTGTTTGTGTGTGCCTCACTTATACTTAACCACAAGAGCTTCATATAGCACCTCAACCCATATTTAGGGGAATCAAGAGGAGTTAGTCCAGAGCCCTTCATGGGGAATTCGGCTACACTTGTGTGTTGTATTAAGTGTGTTGCAAATTTTGCATTAGCTTCCGCATTTAGCGCATTTAGTTTCTAGATTAGCAAGTACACCTATTCACCCCCCTCTAGGTGTGCTTTCAATTGGCATTAGGGCACTTTTAATTGGTATCAGAGCCAACGCTCCTGATACTTAGGCTTAACATCCTAGGAGCGAGGTCCATTTGTTTGCTAATCTATTGTTTGCATTTGCTTGTTTGCACACTCATATAGTTTACCATGGACTTCATGACCCCACCTAGTTTTGACCCTTCCAACATTGTTGTTTGGAAGTATAGGATGTCCATGTACCTACAAACCCTAGGACATAAGGTTCAACTTGCCATTACCAAGGAATTCTACCTTAGTGATAGCAAGCATATAGGGGCCAATGTACAAGCCCTTGAGGCCATTAGAAGCACATTACCCAAAGAATATCTTATACATGTTTCTAATATTGATTCCGTTTTTGTAGTGTGGAACAAATTGACAACAACCACCACCTCCAAGCTTCAAACGCCTATCCAACAAGAAGAGGAGTCTAGTGGAGATGAATCCTATTCACAATGCTATATGATCCAAGGGAATGACTCCCTTGAGGTACACTCGGAAACCCACTTAGATGATGATAATGATGCTAGTTCTTCAAATGATTATGATGCCCATGCTTTGAATGAAGAACTATCTATTGTGTGTGAAAAATTGATTGAAAAATATAAAATTTTGAAAAGTCTAGGCCTTGAAAAAGAAAATAAAAGTTTACATTCTAGACTTGACAATGTCTTGCAAGAGAAGGTTGAGGTCTATAATGAAAGGGATTCATTGAGATCTCAATTAGAACTTGCACTTAAAGAAAATGATTTGTTGAAAAATAAAAATGATTGTGAAAATGTTTTGAAGAAAATAAAGTTTTATCTTCAAAAATTGAATTTATTGTAAAAGAAAATAATTCCTTGAAAATAAAAATTGATTCTATTTCAAAGGATTTAGAAGCTTGTTTAAAGAAAAATATTGTTTTGAAAAATGATTTAGATGCACATGTTTGCCATGCTAGTGTAGCCTCTTCATCTAGTCTACCTATTGCATGCACCTCTTCTTCTAAGATTAATGATGATTTTTGTTTGTTGAAGAAGAGAGTGGATTGTTTGGACTCCACTTTGAGCCAATGTGCCAAGAGCCATACACGATTGGAATCTTTGTTTCGAAAGAAACAAGTTCCACCTATGCATGCACACCCATCACGGCATACACATGCTCCTCACGGACACCATCACACTATGTATGCTCATCTGTACACTTGTACACATTGTGGACGTATGGGCCACCTTGCTAAATTTTGCTATGATAGAATACATGTTTCAAATTTAGCAAAGAATTTTGTTTGGGTTAGAAATGATACTAACCCCCATGGACCCAAAAAGTTGTGGGTACCAAAGACCACCCCTATTGTTTTTGATGTGGTGTGGGCTCTCGCATGACGTGAGAGTATAGGTACCTTGGAGTGGATGCGTTCCGTGCTTAAAGGAAACTATTTGGATGCATCACTTTCAAGGGATGTTTGGTGGAGAAGACCACCACGTTTTGGAGACAAGGAAAGTTGCCTTCTAGGTTTTGGTAACGATTCCTAACTCCTAATTTTTATTTACATGCTTTTATTTTAATATTCATTGTTTATAGCATGTTTCATTGTTTAGTGATTAGTATGAAAATGCCATGATAATTAGATTCTTGACATACATGTATAGTATTTGAGACACCCATGTTTAATATGGATTATTATTTTGTGTTCTCGTATTTGATTAGCTATCATGTACATCATAAATCTAATAACATGTGGATATTCATAATAATCATGTTTATGTTTATCATGTTGATTTATATCTTTGTTTTATGCTTCATGCTTTTAATATATGTTTAAATGTTAGTTTTCATTAAGACTAGGATTTATATTTGTGCATATAGTGGGCCACAAATAAATCTATATATGTTTGACCTTGAATGCTTATTTGTTCCCATTAGATGTGCTAGTATAGTCTAGTTTTGATGATCCATGCATTTTAAACTTGTATTCCTATTTTTGAATTTATTTTATGAGTTTTCATTTCATGTATATGTTTATTTTGCCAAACTTTAAGATATACATGTATACCTTTTGAGTCATTTGCCTTTCATGCAAATCTATATATATGGACTCAATTGTGTTTAGGAATATGTATGTATACTTATTGTGTTGACAATTCATACATATACCTTGAAATGAAATTTGTTTTGGTGAAAATTTAGTTTTTCTTGATTTCGTGTTTATTTGTTTAACTTCATGTATATGTCTATTTTATCCAAATTATTATTATACATATACATCCTTTTTGAGCCACGTGCCTTCATGCATATATCTTTGTGGACTCGTTGTGTTTGGATATGTATGTATACTTTAGTTTGTATAGGACATACATATACCTTGAAGATTAAATAATTTTGATGATTTTCATTGTTCAAGGAATTTTGAGCTTAATTGGAAATTTCATAATGCCATGTCACACATTACTTGTACACTCGCCATTTTTAAAATATTTCTCATGAGTATGTTTTCATGAGCATGTATGGACTTTATTGAATATTGAGTGTTTTAAGTGCTATGTGATTTACATGTGTTTTATGAAAATTATTTTATTTTATTCCTTACTTGAAGGATTTCGTACTAGTTTACAAATTTTTCATTTAACTAGTTGCGATATTCTTCATTTTGGTAGAGTTTTTCAAACAAAGCTTATTTTCAAATCTATTTTTGAAAACTCCTACCTTCTATGGGAGGTTGGATGGGAGACCATGTTCATGAATGCTTTAAAATGAAAATCATTTAAAACTTGAAACATGGTTGGGTGGTAGTTATATGAGATATACACTTGATCTTATTGTTATTTCAATTGGTATCATTGAAATTCTTTCAATTGGTATCAATTTTGATCCTCTTGTATACTCATGAATTGTTTTATGTTAGTGAATTGAAAGCATACATTCATATAACACATAGTATTAGTTTTCAATTCCAAGAATATCAATTTCAATGGTACTATTTTCTATACATAAATATGTTTGTGTTTATGCTAAGCTTGAGTTTCAATTTTTTTCAATTGATTACTTTTAAATTGGTATCAAGCCTACGCATTGTTTTAGTTGGTATTTCATAAAGGGGGAGAAAACTTATATTTCATCTTCAATTGGTATTTATTTTCCACTCCCATACTTTATGATTGAAAATTCAAATTTGGTATCATATGTTCAAAATGAAAAATATTTACAATTGGTATCAAAATTTTTGTTTAGACATTCAAAATTTATTATGTTTAATTTTAATTAGTATCAAGATTTTCATGTGTTTTGCTTAAAATTGGTATCAATATTTTTTGTTTGTTTTCTTTCAATTGGTATCAAGATGCTATTCTTTGACATATTTTCAATTGGTACCTTAATTGATTGTCACCCCTAATTGGTTTTGTTTTTGTTTTAGACAAAAAGGGGGAGAAAAATGTATTGATTTAGTTTTGCATTTAACCCTTTATTGATGATTGATTCTTTGTATTAAAAAGGGTGAGAAAATTTTATTTGTTTTGATTGTTTACCCCTTTGTTGATGATTGACAAAAGGGGGAGAAAGAATTGTTGGCCCAAAGGCCTATCACTCTAGTTTTGATGATGATCAACTCATGAAGTTATGATTACTAATGATCTTGTGTTTAATTAGTGACAGATTCATTATCAAGATCTTAGTAGGTGCATAGCTCAACAAAGAATAGAATGTCAAGATTTGAAGCTAGCACCGGTTGATTCACGAGCCTATGCATCAAGAACACATCTAGAGATGAGCTCGGTGGATTGCATTTGGACCAAGTCAAGAAGATGAGAAGTCTTCAAGTGAAGACTTCAAGAAGATGAAGACTTGTGTCTAGGTATAAGATTTTGTTTTTGTTTTAGTTAAAAATGTAAAGGATAGATAGTTGGTGGATTGCTCAATATATATATCACACCACACTCTTGATTTACTTGTCTTTCATAAAAGATTTTTATGTTTAGAAAAGAATTTTTAGTTAGTAAAAGATTTTCTTTTGACAAAAATATATATACCTTGGTTTTTGGTATTTCTATCATGTATATTCTTTTTCAACCATAACCAAGTTTAGAGCTTAATGTCAAAAACATAGATATACATTATGATTGTGTAGTGGATCATATCCATACACACTATGCTTTAAAATGAAATCAAATATCTTGTTTTTATATTTTGTGAAGTTATGAAAACCAAGTTTGAAAAATACATGTCTTGATTTTTGATAAAATTTGCAAGACGCTGAAATAATATGAATATGTTGATATATGTCTTGAAAATTTTTATCACAAGTTTGGTTTTCAATATAGAATGTTTAAAACAAGTTTATGGAATTTTTATAAGTGTTAAAAGATTTTAAAATTAATTTTAAAACAGTTTTCCAGACCTGATATTGGCTGACAGGCCAGTCCGGTCGACCGAACCAAGGGCCGGTCGACCCACGGTCGACCGGACGTGCACAGACTTGTGCATGTCTGTCAGCACAGTGGTCGGTCGACCGGACGGTCGACCGCTGCAGAGAGTTCTGCTCTCTGGATTTCTCGGTCGACCGGGCGGTCGACGGAGGCTGCAACGGTCGGATTTTAGACCGTTGCCGGTCGACCGGCCGGTCGACGGAAGCTCTGACAGAGCCCAACGGTCAGATTTTTCTGACCTCTATAAAAGAGGGTTTGGTCATTGTTTGAGCTAAGATTTTGGAGATTTTTAAGCCAGTTTTTCCCATCCTTTTGACAGAGTTTTCTCCACATATTTGAGGGCAAATACTTCCCATCTAAAAGGGAGTTTTTATTAAGAGAGTGTAAAAAGTGATTCTTTGAGTTTTTCACCATAGTTCTTTCCTTGCTTTTCTCACACCACACTTGAGCTATCCATTGCTATATATTCCTATAGGTGTGTTGTAGTGAGAGTGCTCCTTAGGTGATCAAGTGTTGTGATCACCAAGAGATCATTTCTTGTACTTTGAGGAGGCGGACGTGTGTGTCCGCGTTGTTTCGAGTTCGGGTGCGGACTTGTTGTACGAGGTGCGGCCTCGGCGAGCGGTGGGCTTGCGGTGTGTACGGGACTAGGGAGTCCGAGGGCTTGTAGGTGTTGCGGCACCGAGGAGAGATCCATTGGGATCTTGCATAGTGGAAATCCTTCGTGTGTCGAAGGCGGGGATGTAGAGCAAGTGTGCTCGAACCTCGAAACAAACCCTTTGTGTTTGCGATTGCTTACTCTCTCTCTCTCTCTCTCTCTCTCTCTCTTTGTCTCTTATATCTTGCATTACTTTATAGTCTTTATCTTTCATGTGCATGATATACCTTGTGCTTAATTGATATATAATTGCGTGGGATTGTTGTTAACACTAGTATTCAACCAAGAGAGCCAACGCGGCACCTCAACCCATTCAAGGGGAATCTAGAGGAGCTTGTCCAGAGCCTCGCAAGGGGAATTCGGCAACACTCTTGTGTTATACATAAGTGTTTAATTAAAAGAAGTTTAATTAGGTCATATTTGTTTTAGCTTCCGCATTATTTGCATAATTTACCATTAAGTGACCATTAGATTAGCCATCACCTATTCACCCCCCCCCCACCTCTAGATGATTACAATTGGTATCAGAGCCAAGTGCTCTTGATATTGGGTCTAACAACCTAGAGTTAAAGATCCTACTTTTAGGCTAATCACTATTTTGTACACACACCATGGACTTCATGTCACCACCCACCTTTGACATCCTCAACATCAACATTGGAAGGTTAAGATGTCATTGTACCTCAAAGCCCTAGGTTTTCATGTATATCTTGCCACTACTAATAATGCTTATTCTTTAGATGGTAAGAATTTGAGGCTAATCAAAAGCCCTTCATGCTATCAAGTCTACCCTAGGTGATGTTTATTTATCTAGAGTTGCTAACATTGATTCGGCTTTTGTATCTTGGAACATCATCACTTCCCTTGGCGAAAAGGATCTATATTATGTCGGGAGCGATTCGGACGTTGGAAGCGACACCTCCAACGTATGCTACATGGTCCAAGGGGATGACCCCCTTGAGGTAAATTCCGAATCCGATGATGAGGACATGTCATATGATGAGCTATCTACTTTTTGTCATCTATTGCTTGAGAAATATGACATGATTAGAAAAAAAAATAAAATTTGAAAAAGGACATTGCTTGCATGCATAAAGAACATGACTCATTTAGAGATACATTGCATGCTTAGAAAAAGATAACAAAAGTTTGAAAAAGAAATTTGATTGCATGCATGTAGAAAATGATTCTTTTAGAAATAAACTTGCATGTTTAGAAAAGGAAAATAAAGATTTGAAAAATGAAAATGTTTCCTTGCTTTCAAAATTGAATGATCTTTGTAAAGGGAACAATATTTTGAAAAATGATATTGCTATGGTGGAACAACAAAAAGAAAGTATTTTACAAGAAAATAAATCTTTAAAAAGAAAATTTGTTGAAAAGAAAAGGATAATGTTTTTCAAAAGAAAAAGAAAAATGATTCTTTATCTCACCATGCTTTACATGCCACAACTAATGAGATTAAGAATTTGAAAAATAAAATGGATGGTTTGAGTTCAACTTTGAACTCTTGTGCTTTTAATCATTCTAGGTTGGAGTCAATGTTTTCAAAGAAACAAACTCCACACATTCATGCACATCATAACCATGCATTTGCTTATGTTGCACAACATGATCACACTCCTACACATAAGCATACTAAGGTGTACACATGTACACATTGTGGCCGCAAAGGCCATCTAGCAAAATATTGTTTTGATAAGAAACCTCATTTATATTTTGCTAAGTATAAAAGATTTTGGGATCCTTACAATAAAGCTAACCCTAAAGGACCCAAGAAAGTATGGGTACCAAAACTCCCACCTTTTGATTTTGATGTAGGTGAGGGCTCTCACAAAACGTGAGAGGATTGGTGCCTTGATAGCGGATGCAATGGACATGATGGACAAACTTTTGGATGCATTGCTATCAAGGAAATTTGGTGGGAAAGACCACCATGCTTGGAGCTTTGGAGTTGGTAACAACCTCTAAACTCCTACTTTTATGTACATGCTTTTAATTTCATATGTCATATAGCATGTTCATGATTTATTTGATTTGTGCTTCATGTGGTATTTACATGCTTAAAGGTTGAATGTGTCAAACTTGCATTTATACATATGTGAATAGTGAACTACAATTGACTCATATATACTTGAACTTCATGCTCACTTGTATCCACTTTATGTATATGTATAATCTAGTTTTGATGATTCTCTTTTATACATGTTATTGCCTATTTTAATGATTTACTTCATGTATATGCATTATTAATTCAAATCTAATAAATATACATGTATACCCGTGAGTCTCTTGCCTTCATGCAAATACATTTGATAGACTCTTTTAATATTTGGGATATGTATGTATATTATTAGGATTGGATTAATCATACATATACCATGAAGATTAGTGTTTTGATTAAAAATGATTTTTCGTGTTTTTTGTTTAAAAATGTGACTTATGAGCTTCATTGACTATTTTCATATAATACCATTTACATAACTTTTGAACACTCACTTTTTAAGAAAATAGATAATTTTGAGCTTTATGGAATATGAGTGCTTGAACTTTTATGTATTTAGTATTATTCATGAAAAACGTTTGATTTGATGTATTTGAAGGATCTTTAACTAGTTTTTCAAAACAATGTATACTAGTTATTTATTCTTCAAATAGTTGTTGAGATTTTCACATGATCCTATTTTTCTCAAAATTTATTTGATGCTTCATGATTTGAATATTAGTTTAAATGTTAGTATTTGTCAACACTTGTACTTGTTCACTTTATGGATCACAAATAAATCTATATGTGATTGGGTTTGAATGCTTATTTGTGCCAATTAGGTGTGCTAGTATAGCCTAAGTTTTGATGATTATTACATTTTAAACTTGTATTCCCGTTTTGGATTTATGCTATGATCATGTGCTTTCATTTCATGTATATATTTGTCTTGCCAAAACATTAAGATATACATGGATACCTCTTGAGTCATTTGCCTTTCATGCAAATCTATATAGGGACTCAATTGTGTTTTAAGGATATGTATGTATACTTAATGTCTTGTCAAAACATACATATATCTTGAAATATAAATTTTTGTTTTTAATAAAAATTTTGTAATTTTTCAATAAAATTTTTGTGATGGATTTCATGATTTCAAAATTTAAAGGAATATTGAGTTTTATTGCTACTTTTCATGATACCATGTTCCACATAACACTAGCACACTCACTTCTTTTTGAAAATTTTATGGACTTCATGGATATTAGAGTGTTTTTAGTGCCATGTGATTTACTTGTGTTTCATGAAAATATTTTTCTAGTGCAAATTCTTCATTTGGTAGAGTTTTTCAAACTAAGCTTATTTTCAAATCTATTTTTGAAAACTCCTACCATCTATGGGAGGATGGATGGGCGATTATGCCTTGTATGCTTCATTGAAAATCTTTTACCTTGTGCATTTGAAGGGTGGTAGGTTATGAGATATACACTTGATTTTATTATGTCAATTGGTATCATTGAATCGTTTCAATGGTATCAATATGAACTTATTTTGTATATACTCATATTTTGTTTTCTTATATATATGTATGTATCAATTTCAATTGGTATACTTATTTCTCATACATATATATGATTTCCATGTGCTTAACTCACAATTGGCTCACATTTTTTTAAAAGCACAAAGTTTATGATGAAAAATAAAATTTTTTTTTCTATTGATATCAAAATAAATAAAAAAATATGTTGATTTGATATCTCAAATGTGTTTTATTAAGAAAGTTCAAAATTTTTTCTTGATAAAGAAATATTCAAAATTTTTGATTTGTATTTCCTATATGCAAGGAGAGCTTAACATCTCTCTTACATATGGATTCATGTTGAGTATATTATAAATTGAGGAGCTTGACAACTCTTCTTTATATGATATACGTGTGTAGGGGGAGCTTCACATCTCCTCTTATGCATTACATAATATGTGTTATGTGAGTTAGGGCTTGTCATCCTTCTTCATGTAATGCATATGTGTAGGGAAGCTAACTTAGCGTCTTCCTCTTCATGAATGTATATCGCATATAACCATTTTTTGATTGATTTGTATTACCCCTCTTTGATTTCCTTGTTTTTGACAAAAAGGGGAGAAAAATTTGTTTGATTGATTTTACTTTGAACCCTTTGTTGATGATTGACAAAAAGGGGGAGAAGTATTTGAGCTATATGCATGATTTCATTGCTTAGGGGGAGAAGTATTTGTCTTCCTTGTTATTTATGCATATATGTTTTTTGTTTTGCAAATAGGAGAAAAAAGATTTATTTTGTTTCATCTCATCCATGCATATATAACCTCATGAGTTTTGTCATCATCAAAAAGGGGAGATTATTGGCCCAAGGCCTATCACTCTAGTTTTGATGATGATCAACTCATGAAGTTATGATTACTAATGATCTTGTGTTTAATTAGTGACAGATTCATTATCAAGATCTTAGTAGGTGCATAGCTCAACAAAGAATAGAATGTCAAGATTTGAAGCTAGCACCGTTTGATTCACGAGCCTATGCATCAAGAACACATCTAGAGATGAGCTCGGTGGATTGCATTTGGACCAAGTCAAGAAGATGAGAAGCCTTCAAGTGAAGATTTCAAGAAGATGAAGACTTGTGTCTAGGTATAAGATTTTGTTTTTGTTTTTAGTTAAAAATGTAAGGATAGATAGTTGGTGGATTGCTCAAATATATATATCACACACACACTCTTGATTTACTTGTCTTTTCATAAAAGATTTTTATGTTTAGAAAGAATTTTTAGTTAGTAAAAGATTTTCTTTTGACAAAATATATATACCTTGGTTTTTGGTATTTCTATCATGTATATTCTTTTTCAACCATAACCAAGTTTAGAGCTTAATGTCAAAAACATAGATATTACATTATGATTGTGTAGTGGATCATATCCATACACACTATGCTTTAAAATGAAATCAAATATCTTGTTTTTATATTTTGTGAAGTTATGAAAACCAAGTTTGAAAAATACATGTCTTGATTTTTGATAAAATTTGCAAGACGCTGAAATAATATGAATATGTTGATATATGTCTTGAAAATTTTTATCACAAGTTTGGTTTTCAATATAGAATGTTAAAACAAGTTTATGGAATTTTTATAAGTGTTAAAAGATTTTAAAATTAATTTTTAAAACAGTTTTCCAGACCTGATATTGGCTGACAGGCCAGTCCGGTCGACCGAACCAAGGGCCGGTCGACCCACGGTCGACCGGACGTGCACAGACTTGTGCATGTCTGTCAGCACAGTGGTCCGGTCGACCGGACGGTCGACCGCTGCAGAGAGTTCTGCTCTCTGGATTTCTCGGTCGACCGGCGCGGTCGACCGGAGGCTGAAACGGTCGGATTTTAGACCGTTGCCGGTCGACCGGAAGCTCTGACAGAGCCCAACGGTCAGATTTTTTCTGACCTCTATAAAAGGGGGTTTGGTCATTGTTTTGAGCTAAGATTTTTGGAGATTTCTAAGCCAGTTTTTCCCATCCTTTTAACAGAGTTTTCTCCACATATTTGAGGGCAAATACTCCCATCTAAAAGGGAGTTTTTATTAAGAGAGTGTAAAAAGTGATTCTTTGAGTTTTTCACCATAGTTCTTTTCTTGCTTTTCTCACACCACAATTGAGCTATCCATTACTATATATTCCTATAGGTGTGTTGTAGTGAAAGTGCTCCTTAGGTGATCAAGTGTTGTGATCACCAAGAGATCATTTCTTGTACTTTGAGGAGGCGGACGTGTGTGTCCGCATTGTTTCGAGTTCGGGTGCGGACTTGTTGTACGAGGTGCGGCCTCGGCGAGCCGGTGGGCTTGCGGTGTGTACGGGACTAGGGAGTCCGAGGGCTTGTAGGTGTTGCGGCACCGAGGAGAGATCCATTGGGATCTTGCATAGTGGAAATCCTTCGTGTGTCGAAGGCGGGGATGTAGAGCAAGTGTGCTCGAACCTCGAAACAAACCCTTTGTGTTTGCGATTGCTTACTCTCTCTCTCTCTCTCTCTCTCTCTTTGTCTCTTATATCTTGCATTACTTTATAGTCTTTATCTTTCATGTGCATGATATACCCTTGTGCTTAATTGATATATAATTGCGTGGGATTGTTGTTAACACTAGTATTCAACCAAGAGAGCCAACGCGGCACCTCAACCCATTCAAGGGGAATCTAGAGGAGCTTGTCCAGAGCCTCGCAAGGGGATTCGGCAACACTCTTGTGTTATACATAAGTGTTTAATTAAAAAAGTTTAATTAGGTCATATTTGTTTTAGCTTCCGCATTATTTACATAATTTACCATTAAGTGACCATTAGATTAGCCATCACCTATTCACCCCCCCCTCTAGGTGATTTACAAGAATTTGGTTTATATATGCATGTTTATGTTTTGCATATATTAAGTTTAATTTAGTTTAATTTTAATTGGTATCTAGAGCATGTTTTGTTTTTAACATTTCATTGGTATCTAGAGCCATTTATTGTTTTGTACAGATATGCATTCATGTTTAATATTCATTGCATATTTATGTTTATTTGTTTATGCATGAGTTAAGGGGAGCTTCTTTGAAGCTTAACTTTAATCCATGCATATATACTCCATGAGTTTTGTCATCATCAAAAGGGGGAGATTGTTGGCCCAAAGGCCTTCCACCCTAATTTTGATGATGATTAACTCATGTAGTTATGTTTACTAATAATCTTGGGATTTTAGTTTCAGATCATGTAACAAGATATTAGTTGGTGATTGCTTCAAAAAGAGGAGTTTGGAAGCCTTCACTTAGTGATTCCCCGTACCCGAGCATCAAGATCATATTTTTGCACTCGGTGGATCACGTTTGGGATCGAGTCGGCTTGAAGATTAAAGATCATCAAGAAGACTTAGGTATCCATAGTTTATATAGTGTGTTTAGATCCATTTGTAAAGCTTAGTATAGTTGATATGCTCAAGTGCACAAAACACACACGTTTTATGTTTGTTTTTTGGTTTTCATGAATAGTTGATCAAAACAAGTTTACATGGTTTATATGTATAATAGATGTATTCTAGTTATACATGCATGCTTAATCTTCTTATACAAACTTATTTTGACTTTCCTATTCATGTATAGAAAAATTCAAGTTTGATAAAAATACATTTTTGGTTTTTGGTAAAATGTTAAGACACAAAAATAGTTCAAATTGCTTGATAATTGAGTTAAAATTTTTATCACATGTTTATATATCAATGCAAAATGATAAACTATTTTTGGGTATTTTTACAAGACTTAAAAGAATTTTTAGAAATATTTTAACATGTGTTTTCTGTCCCTAAACAGTGGCTGACAGGCCAGGTCGGCCGACCGCACGGGTCGCCGAACCATAGGCCGTCGACCCGTACGGTCGACCGACGTGCACAGAACCGTGCACGTCTGGCACACATGGGACGGCCGACCGGGCGGTCGGACCGTAACTGAGAGCAGTGCTCTCTGTTTATTTGGGTCGACCAGGCGGTCGACCGAGTTGCCCCAACGGTCAAATTTCTGACCGTTGGCGGTCGGCCGGGCCGGCCGACCGGTAGCCTGTCAGGCTGCCGATCAGCCTAACAGCTAGTTTCTGTTTTGGGCCTATATAAACCCCATTTCTTTAGGATTTTGGCTAAGATTTTTAGAGCTAAAATTTTCTGACTTCTTCAGTGTTTTAAACAAGTTTTCAAAAGAGTTTTAAGTGCCAAAGATCAATCTTATTTGTTTTAAGTATTTTGTTATTTCAAAGAAATTAGGGTTTTGGGAATTAGTTTTTAATCTAAACTTCTATATCTTTTGGTGTTTTTCCAAGAGAATTTCTTTGATCAAAACATTTGTTTTCCACACTTGAGCTATCCTCTATCCTAATCTATTAGGATCATTTGTTTTGTGGAAAAAGAGAAAGAGAGATTGTTTGTGGTTGAAAGAAACCACTTGTTGTACACCCTTGATTTTGTTGTATCCCTCTTTGGTAGAGGTTGATCGGGTGATTGGTTTGCTCCCTCTTTGGTAGAGGTTGAGGCTTGTGTTTGCTCCCTCTAGTGAGAGGTGGAGTTTGGTTTGTAAACCCTCTTCGGTAGAGGTGTTGGTTGTTGTTTGGCTACGGGCCTACCCCTCGGTTGTGAGGCGGTGTTTGAGAGAGGAGTTCGGTACTCTATTGTTGTAACAAATCCTCCTCGGTGGAGGTTCCCTCGGTGGGAGATAGTGGATTGGAAATCCTACACGGTGGTGTAGGCGGGGATGTAGAGCTAGGGGCTCGAACCTCGAAACATATCATGGCTTTTGCGTTTGATCCATTGTCTCTCAACTCTCTCTTTATATTGTGCAAAGCATCATTCATATCATTCATTGCTTGTGTTGTGCCTTGCATATTTCATATTGCTATATCTTGTATATGCATGGTTGTTTGTGTGTGCCTCACTTATACTCAACCACAAGAGCTTCATATAGCACCTCAACTCATATTTAGGGGAATCAAAGGAGTTAGTCCAGAGCTCTTCACGGGGAATTCGGCTACACTTGTGTGTTGTATTAAGTGTATTGCAAAATTTGCATTAGCTTCCGCATTTAGCGCATTTAGTTTCTAGATTAGCAAGTACACCTATTCACCCCCCCTCTAGGTATGCTTTCAATTGGCATTAGAGCACTTTCACATTGGCCCTAGGACAATTCAGACTCACTAAGAGACCGACCTAAGAAGAAAGTTATTGAATTTAACTCTTACCAAATCGGTGACTAAGGTAGGGGATTGAGAGGCAAAACCTCGAAAGTTAGTGGTTTGGCTTAATTAAGCCCATCGCTTTTGCGCGGATATCTCCCACCAATCTTGCCGCCTACCTGGTCAATTAACTTGTGGTTAGATTGTGGTTAGATTTGCAATATACCTCCTACGGATAATCTGCAGTTAGAAGTCATCTAGGTCCAAGTCTACCTAGAATAGGCTTGATTGATTTTTTTTCTTTAATTGACTGGGTGATTTTGTTTTTTACTAATTGTGCATGTCAGCTTAGTCGAGAGACTCAGCTACATCTAGGCTAACTGAAACAGTTCACCACCCAAATCCGATCCAAACATGGCAAAATCAATATCCCTGTAGGATAGATTCTATCCTATGAGGACATATATGTTATCTTGCATTCAGCTTTCTGAAGCCGATGGCGACACCTTTGAGCTTATGCCACAATTCATTAACACTCTCCCGAAATATCATGATTTAGAGTCTGAAGACGTACACTTTTTCATAAGAGAATTTGAAGAGGTTGTCTCATGATGAGGATACCATAGTTAGGAGACGATTCTATTAGGTTACATTTTGTCCCTTTCGCCCTCAAGGAGCTAGCGATAAAGTGGCTATATAGTATAGCAGCTGAATTAATTACATCATGTGATAATTTCATCAAGGCCTTCTTGAAGAAATTTTACCATATCCATAAGGCCGCTCTTATCTGGAAAACATAATGCAGTTTATTAAGAAACAGCCGAACCGTTTTGAAAATACTTTGAACACTTAAACGATCTCCTTGCCTAATGCCCCCATCACGGCTTAGAGAAGAGGTGGTTATGCCAAATTCTTTATGATGATTTAGATTATCAAAATAAGATTCTATTAGAAACCATGTGCGAAGGGGATTTTTGAAAAAAGATGAACATGAAGGGTGAGAAATATATGAAGATTTAGCGGAGAAGACTATCCAATAGGAACCAACTCCCAATAAATCTAAGAATAGTAACCCCACCTCGTCAAAGGGATGTATCCATTAATAGAGTCATCCATAGCAACGGATGCCAAATTTGCTAGTATAATGTGAAGACTATATGCTCTAGAAACTAAGAAGCCAGTCTCAGTAAACCAAGTCAGCCCAACACAATCCACATCTGTGGGCTGCACTTACTGTCAAACTATGACCATGTGATCGAAGAGTGTCCTATTTTCTTTAGTCATCAAATGTTGCCCGAACATATAAATGCAGCCTTCGTAAGGCCCAACAATAATCTATATTCACAAACGTCCAATTTTGGTTAGAGAAATCACCCAAATTTCTTATGGGAACAAAACACTAATGATCAACCTATGCCCAACTTCTCCACAATTTTCAACCATCTCATTATCAAAAAATTCCCCCACCACGTTCCACCACCTTCTTTCCAAAATCCACAAATGGATACAAGATTCTCTTATATGGAAATAAAGATGGATACTTTCAACAAGACCTAGGAAACACTTATTTAAGTCATGACTAGATTAGAGAATCAATTTAGTCAGCAAGCAAATCCAATTAGCGAAAGGCCAAAAGGGACTCTGTCTAGTCAACCATTGCCAATCCTAGAAACTTTAAGCAGGCTAATGAGGCTAAAGATCCAATTTAGTGTAATTTGGTTCGTATATTGAGGTCGGGAAAACAAGTTGGTAACTAAACGCCATCGGATCCAACACAAGCATCAACTTCTTCTAGTCCCACTCCACCCAACTCCGAATAAAATGATAAGTCAGCCGAGCGGTGCATAAGCCTATACCCCCATTTTCGAATAGGCTTAGGAATAACAATAATGGACATATGAAAAAATCCAGTAAAGATTAATTTACCCCTTCTTGATGCAATACAATAAGTCCCTATCTATGCAAATTCCTTAAGGACATATGCACCAAGAAGAGAAAGACTAATGTGTCTAAGAAAATTTTTCTAGCCACTAATATTAGTGAGCTATTTTCTAATCAGATCCCTATCATGTACGAGGATCCTGATTGCCCTACTATTTCTTGCACAATAGGTCAGCCGAATTAATTTAGCACTTCTTGATTTTGGAGCAAGCATCAATTTCCTCCCCTACTTAGTATACCACAGCTTGAGCTCGGCAAGCTTAACCCTACACAAGTTATGATCCAGTTAACTTACCAGTCAGTTAAAGTTTAAAGGGGAAGTAACCGATGCCCTTATTCGCATTGGGGAATTTATCTACCCAGTCGATTTTATTGTTCTAGAAACTCAATCAGTTTCAAATCCTAGGTCTTAAACTCCCATCATCCTTGGGTGTCTCTTCCTCACGACTGCCATTGCAATCATAAATTATAGGAATGAATCCATGAGGTTGACCTTTGGAGTTATGACTAAGGAAGTCAACGTCTTCAACCAAGGAGAACAACCTTGTGATGTGGACGATCAACCTTTTGAGGTAAATCTCAATAAGAACTTGACAAGTGAGCGCAATAACAAGATAAAACTAGAAGCCGAATGTGATGCCGAGTTGGAATCCGAGGCCTTAATCCTTGATGAGATTGTCAATTCTACAATTGAGTGGGCATCAAGCCCAAGTTCATTAGATTCAGAGCCAACAAGCTTGACTCCTCCATCTCTTGAGTCATCCCCTTCCTTAGAACTGAAAGTCTTTCCCAAGCATCTCAAGTACGCCTATCTAGGCAAATAAGAGACTCTACCAGTCATTGTAGCATCCCATCTGACTGACAGGTAAGAAGAAAACCTTATTACAATATTTAGGAAGCATAGTGAAGCCATTGGTTAGACAATGTCCGACATAAAGGGATTGAGTCCGACTAAGTTCAACACTGATTGAGTTTAGACCTGCACATAGGCAATAATAGTTTATATTTAAAGAATAGAATGTGCAAGCTCTCAATATTACCATATGGCGAGTGGCTATGCGGGTCGTGATCCACAAGGAGGGACTTGCGATGGAAGCGTGTTGTATGTCTCTTTTAAGTTCACTAAAAATGGTTAAAAATTCTTCTTTATTCTTAAAAAGAAAAAAAAAACTATGTTAATTTGTGAAAGTGGTAGATAGGAGGAGATGATGATTTGTAGTGTGTTCTACACTAAGAAATCAAAAGAAAGAAGGAAAGAAAACTTACTTCTTTTAGCTAATAACTTACCTTGGATCTTTGGCACGTTTACTTTGATTTAGAGGCGATCAGCGCATAGCCCATAAGATTGAACTTAATCATCCATCCACATTACATCATCAAGAACTTCGATAAGCAAGCATAAAATGATACAGATTTTAAGGAGGAATCCATCATCTTGAGCTATCGGTGGCACTCGCAAGACAAGACAATACCGACGCTATAAAACTCACTTAGATTGTTATCAAAACCAAAAAGAAGACAAGTAGAAGAAAAAGAACATAAACAAGTTACCTCTTGATTGCATAGAGAAAGGACGAAAGAAAAGAGGAAGGTTACATCGGTGTCACTCTCAACATAAATCTCTCTATTACTTACATGAATCTCGGTCTAACCTATGTTTACAAAATTAAAATTAGATTAAAATAAAATTTAAACACACACTAAACTAAAATAAAAACTAGCCTAAGAATCTATCTTTGCATAATCGTCCTCCCTTTGCCTTCGAAAATGCAGTATTTATAGGCAAAATGGAGAGGGGAGAGGAGTGTACAGATAGGGGGAGCAAAAACAAGCCGCGGATCCACGGACAGGATGTGGCCTGTGAAAAGTCACCTAGAGGGGGGGTGAATAGGTGACAATGCTAATCAAGGGGCAAATTAAAAATTTAAAGTTACAACAATCACAAGATGAATGCAAGCAAGTAAGTATGACAATGAATATGATGAGCAAGTAATAAGTGCAAGCAAAATAGAGTAAGGATTGCAAGAATGTAAACCAATCGCAAACACAAGGATATGTTATCGAGGTTCGAGCACCCAGCTCTACTCCCCGCCTTCCCCAGAAGGATTCTAGCTACTTCCACTATCACAAAGAACAATTACAATGGAGTACCCAACTCCTACAATCTCAAGAACAAGTAATTTCCTTGGTAGTCAAAAGACCACAAACTCTCTCTTTCAAATATCTCTTCCCTTACAAAGGTCCTTAGAGAATATTGAGTAGGAATGAAGCTCTTTTGTGTAAGGAAAAGAAATTGAAATCAGAGAAAAACTTTTGAAAACCCTTCAGAAAATTGAGAGAATTTAGCACAAAAACCAAGAACTTTGAAAGCCTTAAACTTTTGAATTTTAGCAATAATTGTTGTTGTAACCAATCTCTCCCCAAACACCCCTATTTATAGGAGAGGATAGGGATTAGGGATAAAACATATTTACTGATGTTTAGGAGATAATTAGATCAAAATATATCCTTAAACGAATTTTTAAACACAAAAGACAAAAATAAACAGCACTTAAAAAATCTGCCCGTTACTGTTCAACGGCTACATCGGTCGACCGGGCCGGTCGACCGGTAGTACAAAATTCCGACCGTTACAGGCTATCGGTCAACCGACCCCGGTCGACTGATACAAACTGTGACTCAAAAATAAACATCGGTCGACTGCCCCGGTCGACCGACAGACATGCACACGGATACGTGCATTCTGCCAGGACCTCGGTCGACTGGTCCGGTCGACCGGACCAGCCTGACATAGACTCGGTCGACTGTCGGTAGACTGCCGGTCGACCGGATCAGGTCAGAAAACGAAATAAATACAGAATTTTGAGAAGAAAAATGTTTTTTAACAAAACTATTTTAAACAGGAATTCAGTATGTAACATAAAAAGAAATTTGTAGAAGAAAGATTTTGTACTAATATATTTTTGTATATTTTATAGGAAATAAACTAAGAAATAGTATATGCGCAAAAACGTGTGTGATTGAGCTTCAAACCTAATCTCTATTCTTTAACAAGCTATAAACTGAAAAACCAAATACATGAAGACTTCTTGAGCTATCTTCAAGTCTTTGATCCATCCAATGCCTTGCTAGTGCCTTCTCTTCTATGATCCTTCCTTGATGAGCAAATTGCCTTCCTTACTTTTGTGGAACTTAGAAGTTCTTGCAATAGCTAAGCGAATGGTCTCTAAACATGGTACAAGACCTGAAACTCATCTTAGCAAACTTGTTAGTACCAAATAGCACTAATTTGGTTTGTCATCATCAAAACACAAAACAATTGGAGAGTGTAACCTCTTGGGCCAACAATCTCCCCCTTTTTGATGATGACAAAACAAATAGGCTATTATCAAAATATAGGGTAGGAGAAAACTCCCCCTCAAATTATGCTATACATAAAACACAAGAATATGCTCTAGATACCAATAATTGAAATGATGCACCAATTATTGAAACCAATTAAAACAAACACAATATATAAAACACAAAAATTGTTCTTGATATCAAAATACCAAAAACAACTAAAACACAAGAATTTATTTAAAACACAAAATTTATAAAATCAAAACATATAAATTCATATGGAACCAAGACCAAATGAACTTATTTTTTGTCCATGTAAACTTATTCTCCCCCTTTTTGTCATACATCAAAAAGGGTTATGAAAAACATGTTTATTCAATAATACAAACATTAAGTTCTCCACAAATAAACGAAAATCTAGCAAAATCAAGAGTTTAGTGAAAATATCGGCTAGTTGTAAATCCGTGAAAACATAATCAATATCTATATCACCTTTCTCAAAATGATCTCTAAGAAAGTGATATCTAATCTCAATGTGCTTGGTCTTACTATGTTGATTTGCATTTTTGGTCATGTGTATAGTACTAGTATTATCACAAAATATTTTTATATGATCAAAGTGCAAATCAAAATCAAGGAGAGTATGTTTCATCCAAAGGACTTGTGCACAACAAGCCCCCGCGGCAACATACTCCGCCTCGGCGGTTGAGAGAGCTACGGAATTTTGTTTCCTAGAGGACCATGAAACAAGACAATTACCAAGAAATTGACATGTCCCACTAGTACTCTTTCTATCTACTCTACAACCCGCATAGTCGGCATCCGAATAACTAGTCATTGAAAAATCTATAGTTTTTGGATACCAAAGACCCATTCCAATTGTGCCCTTAATATAACGAATAATGCGTTTTACCGCAATAAGATGAGACTCTTTAGGACACGATTGAAATCTAGCACAAAGACACACACTAAACATGATATCCGGCCTACTTGCCGTTAAATATAAAAGACTTCCTATCATGCTTCTATATAATTTAATATCAACATTTTTACCTTGTTCGTCCTTATCAAGCTTGGTTGTAGTTGCCATTGGAGTGTTGCAAGCCTTTGATCCTTCAAGCCCAAACTTCTTTACTAGCTCCTTTGCGTACCTGGCTTGGTTAATGAAGGTTCCGTCTTGCAATTGCTTGATTTGGAGTCCAAGGAAGAAATTGAGCTCACCCATGGAAGACATTTCAAATTCTAGTTGCATTACCTTCTCAAAATCCTTGCACAAAAGCTCATTAGTAGATCCAAAATTATATCATCAACATAAATTTGCACAATTAAAATATCATTATCAACATGCTTAGTGAAAAGAGTTGTGTCTACTTTGCCTTTAATAAAATCATTTGAAATGAGAAAACTAGAAAGCCTTTCATACCAAGCTCTTGGAGCTTGTTTCAATCCATACAAAGCTTTATCAAGTTTAAAAACAAAATCGGGATGAACATGATCAACAAAACGGGAGGTTGAGCAACAAAAACTTCTTCATTAATAAAACCATTCAAAAATGCACTTTTCACATCCATTTGAAAAAGTTTAAAATTTTTAAAACATGCAAAAGCTAGTGTCATCCGTATGGCTTCAAGCCGTGCTATGGGTGCAAAGGTCTCCTCAAAGTCAATTCCCTCAACTTGAGTGTAACCTTGGGCCACTAACCTAGCTTTATTCCTAATGACATTTCCGGACTCATCCATCTTGTTTCTAAAGATCCACTTAGTACCAATTATTGGTCTATCGTGGGGCTTAGGAACAAGGTGCCAAACTTGGTTGCGCTCAAATTGATTGAGTTCCTCTTGCATGGCAAGCACCAATATGGGTCCGTCTCGGCTTCGAGAATGCCTTTGGGTTCAAAATGAGAAATGAAAGCAAAGTTACCACATAGGTCATGGAGTTTGGAGCGCGTTGTGACTCCTTTAGATGCATCACCCAAGATGAGCTCCTTAGGATGATTTGTAGCGTATTTCCAAGCTTTGGGAAGCGGTTGAGCGCTTTCCTCTTTATCCTCTTGAACTTCACCTATAGATTCTTGCTTATCTTCTTGAGTGGGTGAGTCCTTCAAGGATAGTCTCTCCATGTCTTCACCTAATGGTTCAATCTCTACAACATTCTCAACAACCATATTAGTCTCTTCAAATTTAACATGCATGGATTCTTCTATGGTAAGTGTAGATCTATTGAAAACTCTATATGCTTTGCTAGTAGAGGAATATCCAACAAAGATAGCCTCATAAGCCTTAGCATCAAATTTACCCAAATTATCCTTAGTATTTAAAACAAAACACTTGCATCCAAAAACTTTGAAATATGCAACATTTGGTTTTTTCTAGAATAATACATTTCAAATGATGTTTTTGAAGAATTTTTGCATAAATAAATACGATTCGATATATAGCATGCGGTGTTTACGGCCTCGGCCCATAAATATTGAGGGAGGTCATACTCACTTATCATTGTCCTAGCCATCTCTTGAAGTGTTCTATTTTTCCTTTCTACAACTCCATTTTGTTGTGGAATTCTAGGACAAGACGTTTCATGCTTAATTCCCTTTTCATCACAATAAGTCATGAAGAGTTGGTTAATAAACTCACCACCTCTATCACTCCTTATTCTCAAAATCGGAAAACCCTTTTCTTTTTCAACTCTTTTTCGAAAAATCTTAAAATGAGAAAAAGTTTGATCTTTATTTTGCAAAAAGAAAACCCAAGTAAAACGGGAGAAATCATCAACCAAAACAAATGCAAATCTACTTCCATTTAAACTCTTAGTTTTAGTTGGTCCAAAAAGATCCATATGAATTAATTCTAAAGGCCTAGTTGACATGATATCCTTGATTGGTTTAAAGGAAGACTTGGTTTGTTTCCCAAGTTGGCACGCACCACAAATGCGGTCTTTCTCAAAATCCAAGCAAGGTATACCCTTCACCAATTCTTTTGAATTAATCCTAGAAATATGGTCAAAAGATGCATGTCCTAATCTTCTATGCCAAAGCTAAGAATTTTCATCAAAAGCATTTAAGCATTTAGTAGAACAATCTAAATTAAGCAAGTCAATAATATAAACATTATTATCATGAAAACCGGTGAGAATACAAATATCGGATTTAACATCAAAAATCTTGCAAGAAGTATCATCAAATACAACTTTAAGTCCACGATCACAAAGTTGACTAATGCTAAGCAAATTATGTTTTAAACCATCTACTAAAACAACATTCTCAATAATAGGAGATGCACCAATTTGAATGTTATCTATACCGATGATAGTTCCTTTGGAGTCATCCCCGAAGGTGACGGAGCCACCTTCCATGTACCTCGATAGGGTTGTGAAGTTGTTGATGTCCCATGTCATGTGTCTTGAACAACCACTATCAAGGTACCACCGCTCCCTACGTCTTGGAGCTTTGGTGTGTACCTACATCAAACAATTTAAGACTTGATTTTGGTACCCACATTTTCTTGGGTCCTCTAGGGTTAGTGTCATTGACCCAAACAAGATTATTTGTTCTATTTAGTTGATCATAGCAAAACTTAGCTAAATGTCCATGTTTACCACAATATGTGCATCTATATACTCTACCATACCTAAATGCATAATGAGTGTGTGATTTGTGAGCATGAGCATTGTGAGCATGAAAGGATTTAACATGTGTGTGTTGTGTGTTGTGAGCATGGAAAATCTTATCATGAGAAATTTTAACATGGGAAGTATTCTTTTTAGAAAATTTTTCTTCAAGCTTCTTTGTATTAAAAGCACATTCTTTTAAGACTTTTTCAAATCACTCATCTTAGATTTAAAGGAAGAAATCTCTTTATTATCAACAATAGGGGTTTTACCCTTACAAGAAATCTTATAAGCATCAAATTCATTTTGAATAGAAACAAGATTGGAAGAAAGATCATCTTTTTCTTTAGAAACAATGGCAAGTTGATTCTTAAGAAAAGCAACTTCTTTTTGTAATTTTAAACATTCAAGTTTCTTATTATCATAAGTTTCAGAAAGTTCTACAAAGGCATGTACTAGAACTTCCTTACTTAGTTCATCATCTTCATCATCAAGGGATTGAGGGTTACCTTAGGTGTGTTTTGCCATGAAACACATATTAGCTTGATCCACCTCCTCTTCGGACTCGCTTTCCGAATCCCATGTTGCTTTGTAGGCTTTCTTCTCCTCCGACTTCTTTGGCTTGAAGGAGGAAGTCATCTTCTTCTTGAACTCCGGACAATCCGCCATGATATGTCCGGGTTTGCGGCAATTGTAGCATATGATCTTCCGCTCCTCTTTGCCTTCGAATTTTCTCCAGAAGTTGAACTTGTTCTTTCGGTACAACCTCTTGACATTCCGCACAAGTAGAGTTAGCTCCTCATCTTCTTCTTCGTCTTCATCATCGTCATCATTGGTGGATGAAGTCTTAAAGGCAATGGATTTCTTCTTTGAAGTAGTTGCCTCATCTCTTGCTTTCTTCTCCATCTCATGGGTCTTTAGGTTCCCAATGAGACTAATGATGTCCATCTCGTCCTTGTCGTTCAACTCCTTTAAGGTGGTGGCCTTGATCTCCCAAGATGGTGGAAGAGCCCGTATCACTTTGCGCACCTTTTGATCATTGGAGATGACGTCACCTAATGAAGAAAGACCATTTGTAATTTTAGTGAAACGAGTAATCATACAATCAATGGATTCATCATCAAGCATTTTAAATGATTCATATTGAGACCTCAAGAGATCTATCTTAGCTCTCTTGACTTGTGAAGTCCCTTCATGTGTGACCAACAAGTGTTGCCAAATCTCATAGGCGGATTGGCAATGAATTACCCGTGTAAGGTCATCCTCATTCAAGGCGGTTAATAGGGAGTTTTGGGCTTTGGAGTTAGCCTCATATTCTCTAAAGTTGAAGTCGGTCCAAGTTCTCTCATCACTATCGGGTGCTACATAGGGTTTGGTCAAAGACTTAGCCACTAAACTACCTAGTGATTGCAAAAGATAGTCATCCTAACCTTCCAAATAGGGAAGTTGAGTCCATCAAATTTAGGTGGGGTTTTAATGTTGTCGGCCATGTTTACTAGTGTATGAATGGATGAATGAAAATGTTGATTAGCAATATTTTAAGGATCTCTCAATGGATGTTAAGCCAAACCTAGAGTCCAAGCTCTGATACCAATTGAAAAGTCACCTAGAGGGGGGGTGAATAGGTGACAATGCTAATCAAGGGGCAAATTAAAAATTTAAAGCTACAACAATCACAAGATGAATGCAAGCAAGTAAGTATGACAATGAATATGATGAGCAAGTAATAATGCAAGCAAATAGAGTAAGGATTGCAAGAATGTAAACCAATCGCAAACACAAGGATATGTTATCGGGGTTCGAGCACCCAGCTCTACTCCCCGCCTTCCCCAGAAGGATTCTAGCTACTTCCACTATCACAAAGAACAATTACAATGGAGTACCCAACTCCTACAATCTCAAGAACAAGTAATTTCCTTGGTAGTCAAAAGACCACAAACTCTCTCTTTCAAATATCTCTTCCCTTACAAAGGTCCTTAGAGAATATTGAGTAGGAATGAAGCTCTTTTGTGTAAGGAAAAGAAATTGAAATCAGAGAAAAACTTTTGAAAACCCTTCAGAAAATTGAGAGAATTTAGCACAAAACCAAGAACTTTGAAAGCCTTAAACTTTTGAATTTTAGCAATAATTGTTGTTGTAACCAATCTCTCCCCAAACACCCCTATTTATAGGAGAGGGATAGGGATTAGGGATAAAACATATTTACTGATGTTTAGGAGGTAATTAGATCAAAATATATCCTTAAACGAATTTTTAAACACAAGACAAAAATAAACAGCACTTAAAAAATCTGCCCGTTACTGTTCAACGGCTACATCGGTCGACCGGGCCGGTCGACCGGTAGTACAAAATTCCGACCGTTACAGGCTATCGGTCGACCGACCCGGTCGACTGATACAAACTGTGACTCAAAAATAAACATCGGTCGACTGCCCCGGTCGACCGACAGACATGCACACGGATACATGCATTCTGCCAGGACCTCGGTCGACTGGTCCGGTCAACCGGACCAGCCTGACATAGACTCGGTCGACTGTCGGTAGACTGTCGGTCGACCGGATCAGGTCAGAAAACGAAATAAATACAGAATTTTGAGAAGAAAAATGTTTTTTAACAAACTATTTTAAACAGGAATTCAGTATGTAACATAAAAAGAAATTTGTAGAAGAAAGATTTTGTACTAATATATTTTTGTATATTTTATAGGAAATAAACTAAGAAATAGTATATGCGCAAAAACGTGTGTGATTGAGCTTCAAACCTAATCTCTATTCTTTAACAAGCTATAAACTGAAAAACCAAATACATGAAGACTTCTTGAGCTATCTTCAAGTCTTTGATCCATCCAATGCCTTGCTAGTGCCTTCTCTTCTATGATCCTTCCTTGATGAGCAAATTGCCTTCCTTACTTTTGTGGAACTTAGAAGTTCTTGCAATAGCTAAGAGAATGGTCTCTAAACATGGTACAAGACCTGAAACTCATCTTAGCAAACTTGTTAGTACCAAATAGCACTAATTTGGTTTGTCATCATCAAAACACAAAACAATTGGAGAGTGTAACCTCTTGGCCAACAGCCTGGCCACATCTTGGGAGCAGATTCACCCTTGTATTGTTTTGTCCTTTCATCCAACTAGTTTCTCAATTTGGTTTCTGGATTTGACGATATCACTGTTGATCTTCAGCTAACAGAAATGGATTTATAACCAATTTTTATGTAGTGTTATCACTCTGTTTTGCTTTGATCTTCAGCTGAATATTTGCCCTAATCTTTGATTTTAATTTAATTTGAATTTCAGTGGGCTTTTGGGCTCGTTTTCTCTTCCATCTCCTTTAGTAAAGGCCTGCATTAATTTAGACAAAACACTATTAAAAAGCAGTGTTTATTATACCATAAATATGAGAATGTGACATAAGTATGCAATATCAGTAACTGATCACACCTCCATATCTACCTTTTGCTCATCCTCGAGAAAATAAATAAAAGTAAAATAGAGCTAATCTAGTCTAACTCATATTCGTAGAAATCACGGTTGCACTTAGCATGTGCAGCAAGTCGTTAACTCCTGGAGGACGAGTTTTGTCTCGTGAAGGTTTTTAGTAGATTACACTTACAAAATCCATAAAGGAAAAAAACAAAGTGTTAGTATTTTTGAAAAAGCATTTTGAAAAAGAGAGAATATTTGAAGTATTTTTATAAGAATAAGCAATTTATAAGTTATGAGAAAACCAAATTTTTCATCCCTAAACTTAATCTCTATTCAAATACTTGTTATTATTCAAGGTAACGAGTCAAACTGTATTTCTTATCTAGTCTATTATTTTACCCTAAGTCATATGCGCTTTTGTGACAGTGAAATTTCTCTTAGTTCTATTAGGCTTTCTAATTTGCCCATGTAATGAGTCTTTAGTCGGTGACTCCCAAATCAGACAGTCTTAGGGCACCGGGTGAGAAAACATCCCAAGAACTTAAGGACTCGAGAAAATAAGATCAAAAAGCTAAGAGTTTTATTTATAAGGTGGACCGCTTTTAGGCGTGAATACTTATACTTTATGAGGCAATACCCAACTTAATCAGAGAATTTTTTATATATGTATATATTTTTTATAAGGCATAAGACTCTTTGTTTTTGACCCTTAAGTGTGTAAGTATATAAAGTATGCATATTTCATCAAGGTAACAATCAAGACTAAATTACTTTTTTAAATTTTCTTCCTAATCCTAGAAATCAAATAAATAATCTTATTTTGATCAAGTATGAGATACCTTAATTATGATTCTCCTATTCCTTAAAATTAACTTAATTTTTTACAAAAAATAGGTCAAAATATTGTTTCTCTTTTCAAAAAGTTTTTTAAAAGCATAGAAAATATTAAATTATTTTATAAATAAAAAAAACCTATGTTATGCTAGAACCCACCCCCACACCTATCTTTTACATTGTCCTTAATGTATGAATGAATGCATAAATGCATGAAAAAAAGAAAGGGAAGGAAAATGTTACCTCAAGGTGATGGTTCCGGTGGTAGTAGGATTGGGCCAAGTGTTGCTACCTAATCTAGATAATGTGATGGTTCATAGACCCACCTTCATTGAACTTTTTTCTATTTACATAATTATAATCCCCAATATAAATAGGATCATGCAAGATCCTATCATAAAAATTATTCCCTTTATATGACCAATCTTAAAAAATCATCACAGAGTCATTATGGTCAATACCTTGGTCTAACAATAGAATGTGATTTTATGGAATAGTTGATTTAGGCTCTGAAATGAAAAGTTCGGGAACCAATACTAACTCGAAAAATCAACTTTGGGTTCGAGAGTCGGTTTTGATTCAAGAGTTGAGTCCAAATGAAAAAAAATTTAATTTCACATTATTTTTTCATCAATGAAATGTGACTATCCAAAATATGTGATTTAATTTCAAAATCTATTAACATAAATCATTGTTGGCTCGGGAAATAGATCCAACTTGGGTAAAAATATCAGAGTCAATATAGATTCAAAAATTGAAATTGAATCACAAAGTTATAGATCGAGGTCACATTCATGTTCAAGTTCAATTTCATTGAAATGAAAACTTACCAATTTATCAATGATTTGATATTGGTCAAGTTCAAAGTGATGTGAGGAAATTGAATCTTAGTTAAAGTCTCCAAGACACCATGATTCTTTGTTTCTATCAATATGGTTAAGACAATCAGGAATGGTCGAAAATGTGTTGGGTAGAGTTTTCTCATTTCTATCTTTCACTATGTTCATTAAACGACTCATTTGTGCTTCTAAACTATTGATAGATTGGGTAAAATTAATTTCGGACTGAGTCAGATTTTTCATACTCTTATCTAAATCCATAGGTTCTTCTTCTTGTGGTGGGACTTGAAAAATAAGATCTTGGATTTGAAAATCTTGATGAGCTTGTGAGTCTGTTGGATTTTGGATTTGTCGCTTGAGCTCTTCTAAGGCTTCCATCCTCTCTTCCCAATTAATTGGTTCTTCTATCGGCTGTTCGAAAAAAAGTATATGAAGCTGGATATTGGTAAGTGTAAGTCAGCTGAGGGGGGGTTAGGTCACTAGCTAATCTAATGCAAAATAAATGTGGAATTAAAATAAATTATGCAAACTAACACTATTATGCTAAACACACCAAGTATAACCAAAGAGTGTAACCGAATTCTGGTTCTGTACTACCTTCAGAAGATTCCTCTATATTAAGAGTTGAGGTGCTATTATGGCTATCTTGTTTGAATACAAGTATGAGCAAATAATCCCAAACATATATTCAATTAAGCACAAGAATATCAAACATATAAGGATGTTAATAATAAAAGCATGCAAGATACATAAACACAAGTGAGAGAGACAGAGAGATAAGAAATCACAAATATGGGAGATTTGTTCCGAGATTTGAGCACACTTGCTCTACGTCTCCGCCTTTACCACTCTGAAGGATTTTCACTATAACGATCCCGCAAGATCACTCGGTGCCGCAACACCTACAACGAGCTCCCTCAAGAACTCTTGGACCCGCAAGAACAGCACACGCGAACCTGCAAGCTCGCCAAGGCCGCAACCTCTACAACTCCTCCAAATAAAATGGTGGAACACTTGGTAATCACTTCTCTTGATCACCAATAAATACTCTCACAAACAAGGATCTATAGAGGATGGATATAGCAATGGATAGCTCAAGCTTGTGTGAGAAAATAAGATAGATGTGGAGGTGAAAAACTCAAAGAAAAACTTTTAAAAACTCAAGAGAATCACTCTTGTAATCTCTCTTTTGATATGGCAATGAAGCTCTAAAAACTTGTTGGGAAAACTCTATTGAAGATAGGAAAATAAGCTCTTGAAAAACTTATTTAAAACTCACCTAAAAACCCCATATTATAGGCCAAGAAAAATTAGCCGTTATGGTTCAAAAACTAGCCAGAATGGCTTTTCGGTCGACTGTCCAGTAGACTGATCAATGGTAAAATTTCTGACCATTGGAGTCTGGTGTCGACCGGGCGGTCGACCGAGCTCAGACCAGACTGTGCAATAGGTCAAATTTGAGCACAGTTTTGAGGCCTAAAACATTAGAATTTGAAAAAAAAAGTATATAGGATTAATTTTTAGATCTTGAAGTCCACTTTCTAATGCAACTTAAATAAAATAAATATCTTTTTGGCGTAGAAAGTTATCAATAAAAAACTGAAAAATATCAAACTAGAAACTATAAACTGTTTTCAAAAAAGAACAGATTTCAACCTAATATTTGATATGTATAACATTTGAATCAGAAAATGATTATTCAATAAGAAATGTAGCCCTGAAAGTTATCTTTGAAAGTCAATTTAAATCATGTTGATTGAATATAACAATAAAAAGTTATGGCCAGAAACCTACAAAGGTGTTAGACCAAATCAGCAGAATGGTCGGCGGCCTATAGCGAGTGACTATGCGGGTCATGATCCACAAGGAGGGATTTGTGATGGAAGCATGTTGTAAGTCTCTTTTAAGTTCACTAAAAATAGTTAAAAGTTCTTTATTCTTTAGAAAGAAAAGGAAAAAGCTATGTTAATTTTTAAAAGTGGTAGATAGGAGGAGATGATGATTGTAAAAAATGAAAAAGTTTTATACAAAGTGCTAAAAAGAGTAAAGAGAGCTGGTGATTTGTAGTGTGTTCTACACTAAGAAATCAAAATAAAGAAGGAAAGAAAACTTACTTCTTTCAGCCGATAACTTACCTTGGATCTTTGGCACATTTACCTGGATTCAGAGGTGATTAGCACTTAGCCCATAAGATTGAACTGAATGCTCCATCCACATTACATCATCAAGAACTTCAATGAGCAAACATGAACTGATACAGATTTTAAGGAGGAATCCATCGTCATGAGTGTTGGCCCAGAGGCCCTTCACTCTAGTTTTGATGATGATTAACTCATGTAGTTATAGTTTACTAATAATCTTGTAACTTTAGTTTCAGATATTTGATCAAGATATTAGTAAGTGATTAGCTTCAACAAAGGTGTTTTGGAGCTTTCACATGTTTATTCAAGAACTCGAGCGTCAAGATCGCACATTACACTCGGTTGGAGTCAAGCTCGGTGAATCACGTTTGTATCGAGTTTACTTAGAGAAGGAGTTCTAAAAGAGATATTGTGTTTAGTTTAAGATTGCGTTTAGATCTTGTGTAAAGATTAGATAGTGTTGATATGCTCAAGTACACACACAAGTTTCAATTTGTTTGGTTTTTGGTTTAATCGGTTTCGGTTTTTCATATATATGATTTTCATGAATAGATAGAATCAAAACAAGTTTACATGGTTTAATGGATATTAAATTTGATCTATATACATCTATGCTTCATCTATTTAAAAAAACTTACTTTGATAAGTCTATTTCATGAGTTGGAGTTTTGTATTTAAACAAAACTTATTTTTAGATTTCATGTCAAAAATATAGATATAATATCTTTCATGTATATTTGATTCTATCCATATACAACATGCTTAAAAGTTATTTCAATATCATATTTTTGTATTTGCATGAGTTTGGGAGAAAACGGTTTTCCATTTCAAAATCCTATTTTTTGGAAAATACTATTTTTGGTTTAAGGAAAAATTTTCAAGAACACAAAAATGGTTCAAATTGTTTGTAATATGTGTTGAATTTTTATCATACATATTTGTATTTCAATGATATAATAAGAACTGATTTTTGTAGAATTTATATGATTTTATGGGATTTAATTGAAGTCAAAAACCCAAGTTTTTAATCCCCATAATGTTTGACCTGACTGTCTGCCGGTCGACCGGTCCGGTCGACCGACGTGCACAAGACATGCACGCAGCCTGGGCTGGTAGGCCGGTCGACCGACCCGGTCGACCGCCAGAGAGCTTTGCTATCTGGAAATGGCCCTGATTGACTGCCATAGATCTTTGCTCTCTGGAAATGGCCCCAGTCGATCGGATGATCGACCGGTAGAGAGCTGTTGCTCTCTGTATCCAGCCCCGTCGACCGGGCGGTCGACCGGAGGCACAATGGTCAGATTTCTAACCATTGGCCGGTCGACCGGGCGGTCGACCGGAGGCACAATGGTCAGATTTCTAACCATTGGCCGGTCGACCGGGCAGTCGACCGGCAGCAAAAAAATTCTGCTGTCTTGGCCCAACGACTAGTTTTATGAATGGGCTATATATACCCCTTCCTTTGTGCTGTTTTGTATAAGTTTTCCAAGAGCAAATTTCTAATTCTTTCTAGTGTTTAAATATAAAGTTTTTAAAAGAATTTTAGAGCTTAAAGACTTGATCTTTATTTGTTTTAAAAAGAGTTGGAAAAATCAAGAAAAGGAGAAGTCTTTGGGATTGGTTTTTGATCTTCATTTCTATAACTATTTTAGAAGTTTATCCAAGAGTTTTTCCTTGTGTTTTTTATTTTCAAACTCTTTATATTCTCACACTTGAGCTATCATATCTATCCTATCTATTAGGATCTTGTTTTGTGAGAAAGAATTTGTCTGTGGTCTTTGTGATCACCTAGAGTTAAAAACCTCTTTTATTTGAGATTGTGAGTATCCCTCTTGTGTAGAGGTGATTGTAAAGGTTGTGATTGATATCCCTCTAAGTGTAGAGGTGATTGTTGAGTTGTGGCTTTGAGCCTAATCCCTTTAGTGAGGGTTGATTGTTGTTTGGCTAAGTGCCCATCCCTCTAAGTGTAGAGGTGATTTATATTGTGCCTTACCTCTAGTGAGAGATTGTATTTGGTGAGAGATGAGTTGTATACTCTCAAGTTGTATTTGCCTAAATTCTCAGTGGAGGTTCCCTATGTGGAATGTCCTGTGTGGACGCTATAGTGGAAATCCTTCTTTGTGAAGGCGGGGAATAGAGCTGGGTGCTCGAACATCGAAATATATCTTGGTGTTTGCGTTTGATCCACTATCTCTAAACTCTCTCTCTTATATTGTGCCTTGTATCATTTCATTTTATTCATTCATACTTATATGCTTGGTATTGTTTGTGTGTGCCCATACTTGTGTTAAACCAAAAGAGCTTCATATAGCACATCAACTCTTATTCAGAGGAATTTAGAGGAGTTAGTTCAGAGCCCTTCACCCGGAATTTGGCTATACTCTTTGGTTACACTAAGTGTGTTACAATTTAGTTTTTAATTATGCATTATTTGTCATTAGATTAGCCATACACCTATTCACCCCCCCTCTAAGTGTACTTTCAATTAGTATCTGAGCCTACGCTCCTGATATTAGGTTTAACCACCTAGAAGTGAGATCTTGGTTGCTAATCTAGTGTTTTATTTGCACGTACTTATTTACACACACTCATGGACTTCATGACTCCTCCCATGTATGATACTTCCAACATTGATGTTTGGAAAGCTAGGATGTCCATATATCTAAAAACCCTAGGCTTGCATGTTTTCCTTGCCGCTACCAAGAAATCCTATTTTGGTAATAGAAAGCATATAGAGGCCAATGCACAAGCCCTAATGGCACTTAGAAGCACACTTAACAAAGAATATCTTTCTATGGTTTCTCATTGTGAATCCTCCTTTGCAGTGTGGAACACTTTGACCTCTCCCGTGCTACAAACGACGAAATATATGGAGGAGGAATCTAGTGGAGGAGAATCCAAATAACGTTGCTTCATGGTCCAAGGAATGACTCCCTTGAGGTATATTCGGATACTCAAATAGATGATAGTTCTAGTTCTTCTTATAATGAGTGTATGGATGCACATACTTCAAATTATGAACTAGCTAAAGGTTGTGAAAGATTGATTTCGAAGAATAAAACTTTGAAAAAGAATAGTTCAAAATTAAAAGAAGAAAATGAAAATTTGTCTTCTACACTTGATTTGGTTTTGCAAGAGAGGGATGAGATTTTAATTGAAAGGGACTCATTGAAATCCCAACTTGAACTTGCCTTAAATCAAAATAAAATTTTGAAAAGTAAAAATGATTGTGAAAATGTTTTGAAGAAAAATGAGACTTTAACCTCAAAACTTGATTTTGTTTTAAAAATGAATAATTCTTTGAAAAACAAAATTGATTTGATTTCAAAAGAATTGGAGGATTGCTTAAATGAAAATAAATCTTTGAAAAATGATTTGTCTTCACATGTTTGCCATGCTAGTGTTACTTCACATTCTAGTGTTTCCAATAAATGCATCACCTCTTCTTCTATGATTAAAAATGATATTTGTAATTTAAAAAAGAGTGTTGATTGTTTGGGCTTCACTTTGAGCCAATGTGCCATGAGCCACACACGTTTGGAATTCATGTTTCGCAAGAAACAAATTCCACCTATGCATGCACACAAATCACGGCATACACATGCTCCTCACATTCATACACAACACTATGTATGCTCATGTGTACACTTGTACACATTGTGGACATAAGGGCCACCTTGCAAGATTTTGTTATGATAGGATACATAATGAAAATTTTGCAAATAGATTTGTTTGGGTTAGGAAAGGAGCTAACCCCCATGGACCCAAAAGAGTATGGGTACCAAAATCCACCCCTATTGTATTTGATGTAGGTGTGGGCTCTCACAGACGTGAGAGGCGTTGGTGCCTTGAAGTGAATGTGTTTCGAGCTAAACGGTGACACTATTGGATGCATCACTTTCAATGGGAGTTTAGTGGGAGGACCACCATGATTTGGAGGTATAGAGATGAGCCCTCTTGATTTTGGTAACTATCTCTTACTTCATGTTTATGTTTACATGCTTTCATATTATGTATTTTTAGCATGTCATGTTTTAGTGATTATTATGTTATATGCCATGAAAATTAGACTAGAGATATACATATATAGTAATTAAGATACACCCATGTTTATATGGACTTATATTTTTTTGTGTTGTAACTTTAGTTTAGCTATTGTGTATATCATACCTCTAACAACATGTGCATTCTTGTAATGATCATATTAGTTTATGTTTTTCGTTTTATGCTTAATGATTTGATTACATGTTTAAGATGTAGTTTTCATTAAAACTTGTGTCAATACTTATACAACTAGTGAGCCACAAATTGATTATTATATGTTTGTGCTTGATTGCTCATTTGTATCCATTTAATGTACTAGTATAGCCTAATTTTGATGATTCATGCATTTTAACTTATATTCCCTATTTTTGGACATGTTTTTCATGATAATGTGTTCTAGCTTCATGTATATGTTAATTTTACCAAAACTATTGAATATACATGTATACCCTTGAGTCATTTGCCTTTCATGCAAAATCTCTTTATAGACTCATTTGAGCTTGGAAATGTATGTATAACCTTTAGATTTAGACAAAACATACATATGCCTTGAAGTTGGAATTATTTTGCTAAAAATTTAAGATTCATGTTTTTCATGTTTATAAAGGAATTTCATATTGAGCTTAAATGCCTCATTCCATGATTTTGTTGACTACATAACTTTGTACACTCACATTATTTGATGTTTACTCATGATTTTTTTTCATGAGCTTTCTATGTGCTATATAGACTTTGAGTGTTGATGATTATGTAATTTTCATATTTTCATGGATATATTCTTGTTTTATTCCTTACTTGAAGGATTTCGTACTAGTTTTCAAGTTTATCATAAAACTAATTGCGTATTTGTTCATTTTGGAAGAGTTTTCAATTATGCTAAATTTATTTTCAAACTTATTTTTAAAAATCCCTTCCATCAAGGGTGGTTGGATAGGCGACCATGCCTTGTATGCTCAAATTGAAAATTATTTTAACATGTGCATGAATAGGGTGGTCTTTATGAGTTATACACTTGATCCTCATTATGTTTTCAATTGGTATCACAATTGATATTTATTTTGTATACTCATATTTGTTTCTATATATGTATGCTTCAACTTCAAATAATATCAATTTCGATTGGTATTTAATTTTCCATACATATATATGTGTTTTGATTGTGCTTACTATACCTCTATAACTTTAAGCATAAATTTTGTTATGCTAAGCTTGATTTAGTCCTTAATGATAATTATTTTTCAATTAGTATCTTATACAAGCTTATGCATCATTTTCATGATGTTTCATAAAGGGGGAGAAAAATTCATGTTTTTACCTTTCAATCGGTTTTGTTTAAAATTGGTGTCTTACTCCCACTCTTTATGTTGAAAAAGGATATTTGTTAATTGATATCTTAGTTTTCAATAAGTTTCCTACGCTCCTAATGAAGAATGTTTTCAATTGGTATATGTTTCCTTTCAATATTGGTATCAAGAATCTTAAATTAATATTATTCTCTACTTGGTATCTTTATTGCAAAAATAATTTTAGTGTTTAACCAAGAGGATTGGTTTATTTTTTTCATTTGGTATCAATATTTACAATATATATTCTTACAATTGGTATCAAAAGTGTAAAATATTTTCAATTGGTACTAACTTTTACAATTGGTATCAAGATTTACAATATATATATTTCTATTGGTATCAAAAACACACAATGTTTCATTTTCTATTGGTATCAAAACTTTACATGATGTTTTCAATTGGTATCTTTTAGTACTTTAAAAATTTTATGTAGTTTCTTTTGGTATCATAATTTGGTATCAAAATGTTTTGATATTTATTACTTATATGCAAGGGAAGCTTAACATCTTCTCTATATATATTCATGTTGAGTGTATCTCATGTTGACGAGCTTGACCGCTCTTCTTTATCTCTTACACGTGTGTAGAGGGAGCTTCACATCTTCTTTTATACATTGTATATTATGCTTTATATAGTTAGGGTTTAGTCATCTCTTTTCATATAAATGCATGTATGCAGGGGGAGTTAACTTCACGTCTCTCCTCTTCATGAATGTATATAGCATATATACCTTTATTGTTTGATTTATGCAAAAGGGGAGAAAAATATTATTTATGCCTTTAGTGTTTGTACCCCTTTGTTGATGAATTGACAAAAAGGGGAAGAGATATTTTGGATTTGATCTATATACATTTATGCTTAATCTATTTAGAAAAACTTACTTTGATAAATCTATTTCATGAGTTAGAGTTTTATATTTAAACAAAACTTATTTTGGATTTCATGTCAAAAATATAGATATAATATCTTTCATGTATATTAGATTTTATCCATATACAACATGCTTAAAAGTTATTTCAGTATCATGTTTTTGTATTTGCATGAGTTTTGGAGAAAACGGTTTTCCATTTCAAAATCCTAGTTTTTGGAAAATACGGTTTTGGTTTAAGGTAAAATTTTCAAGAACATAAAAATGGTTTAAATTGTTTATAATATGTATTGAATTTTTTTCACACATATTTGTATTTCAAAGAAATAATAAGAACTGATTTTTGTGAAATTTATGTGATTTTATGGGATTTAATTGAAGTCAAAAACTCAACTTTTTAATCCCCATAATGTTTGACCTAGCTGTCTGCCAATCGATCGGACTGGTACACCGAGGCAGAAGTTGGTCGACTGGTTCGGTCGACCGACGTGCACAAGACGTGCATGCAGCCTGGGCTGGTAGGCCAGTCGACCGACCCGATCGACCGCTAGAGAGCTTTGCTCTCTGAAAATGGCCCCGGTCGACCGGGCAGTCGACTGGCAGAGAGCTGTTGCTCTCTGTATCCAGGCCCAGTCGATCAGGTCGTCGACCGGAGGAACAACGGTCAGATTTCTGACCGTTGGCCGGTCGACCGGGAGGTCGACCGACAGCAGAAAAATTCTGCTGTCTTGGCCCAACAGCTAGTTTTATGAATGGGCTATATATGCCAATCCCTATGGGCTGTTTTGTATAAGTTTTCTAAGAGCAAATTTCTCATTTTTTCTAGTGTTTAAATACAAGTTTTTAAAAGAGTTTTGAGCTTAAAGACTTGATCTTTATTTGTTTTAAAAAGGGTTGGAAAAATCAAGAAAATGAGAAGTCTTTGGGATTGGTTTTTGATCTTCATTTCTATAACTATTTTAGAAGTTTTTCCAAGAGTTTTTCCTTGTGTTTTTGATTTCCAAACTCTTTATATTCTCATACTTGAGCTATCGTATCTATCCTATCTATTAGGATCTTGTTTTGTGAGAAAGAATTGGTCTGTGGTCTTTGTGATCACCTAGAGTTGAAAATCTCTTTTATTTGAGATTGTGAGTATCCCTCTTGTGTAGAGGTGATTGTGAAGGTTGTGGTTGATATCCCTCTAAGTGTAGAGGTGATTTTGAGTTGTGGCTTTGAGCCTAATCCCTCTAGTGAGAGGTTGATTGTTGTTTGGCTAAGTGCCCATCCCTCTAAGTGTAGAGGTGATTTGTATTGTGCCTTACCTCTAGTGAGAGGTTGTATTTGGTGAGAGAGGAGTTGTGTACTCTCAAGTTATATTTGCCTAAATTCTCAGTGGAGGTTCCCTATGTGGGAAGTCCTGTGTGGACGCTATAGTGAAAATCCTTCTTTGTGAAGGCGGGGAATAGAGCTGGGTGCTCGAACCTCGAAACATATCTTAGTGTTTGTGTTTAATCCACTATCTTTAAACTCTCTCTCTTATATTGTGCCTTGTATCATTTCATTTTGTTCATTCATACTTATATGCTTGGTATTGTTTGTGTGTGCCCATACTTGTGTTAAACCAAGAGAGCTTCATATAGCACCTCAACTCTTATTCAGAAGAATTTAGATGAGTTGGTCCAGAGCCCTTCACCGAGAATTCGGCTTCACTTTTTGGTTACACTAAGTGTGTTGCAATTTAATTTTTAATTCGCATTATTTGTCATTAGATTAGCCATATACCTATTCACCCCCCTCTAGGTGTACTTTCAATGAGCTATCGGTAGCACTCGCAAAGGCAAGACAATACCAATGCTATGAGACTCACTTGGATTGCTATCAAAACAAAAAAGAAGACAAGTAAAAGAAAAAGAAAAAAACATAAACAAGTTACCTCTTGATTGCATAGAGAAATGACAAAGAAAGGAGAAAGGTTACATCGGTGTCACTCTCAACATAAATCTCTCTCTTACTTACATGAATCTCTGTCTAACTTATGTTTACAAGAAAAAAATTACATTAAAATAAAATGAAAACCCACAATGAACTAGAATGAAAACTAGCCTAAGAATTTATCTTTGCCTAATTGTCCTTTTTTTGTCTTCAAAAATGCAGTATTTATAGGCAAAATGGAGAGGGTAGAGGAGTGTACAGATTGGGGGAGTAAACGTTCTCCCGTTGGTTGCAACCATGCCACGAATCTGCGCCTTTTGCCACATCCTTGGAGCGGATCTTTCCCTTGATAAATTTATCTTTTTATCCAGCTGGTTTGTCGATTTGGTTTCTGGATTTGACGATATCACTGTTGATCTTCAGCTAACCAAAATGAAATCATAAAAAACCGAATTTAACTTTTTTTCATTTAGCGCTATCTCTCTGATTTGCTTGGATCTTTCACTGAACATTTGCCTTAATCCTTGATTTTGATTTAATCTGAATTTCAGTGGGCTTTTGGGCTTGTTTTCTCATTCATCTCCTTTAGTAAAGGCCTGCATTAATTTAGACAAAAATATTATTAAAAACCAGTGTTTATTATACCATAAATATGGAAATATGATGATAAATATGCAATATCAGTAACTGATCAAACACCAAATCCATCTAAATGAATAGGCAAAATCAAAAATGGACCCACAGCGTAGGTTAAACCCTATTATGCAGGACGTCGTTCGAGCTGAAATAGTGAAACTATTAATAATAGATAATTTATCTCATTTCTGATAGCCAATAGTTCAGCCCAATCTACACAGTCCCTAAGAAATCTGATTTTATCGTGGTAGAGAATGAAACCATGAGTTAGTCTAAACACGACTCCCTACAAAGATTCGGGTTTGCATTGACTATCCGAAGTTAAATGCCACCACTCGTAATGACAATTTTCCTCTTTCATTTATCGATCAAAATCTTGAACGACTAGTCGGCCACGAGTATTATTGTTTCTTAGACAGTTACTTGGGGTACAATCAAATACCCGTAGCTTCAGGGGACCAAAAGAAGACAGTGTTTGCTTGCCTATTTGGAACTTTTGCTTATCGTTGAATGCCTTTCAGTTTATGCAATGCCCTCGTGACATTTCAACGTTATATGTTAAGCCTATTCTCTGATATGATCGAAAGATTCTTAGAGATTTTTATGAATGATTTCTCTATCTATAGAGACTCATTTGATCAATGTCTTTGCCATCTTGAACTTGTCCTCAAACGATGCACCAAAAAGAATTTGACTCTAAATTGGTAAAAGTGCCTCCTCATGGTACAACATGAGATTGTACTAGGTCATGAAATTTTTAGAAAAAGAATTGAAGTGGACAAAGTGAAGATTGATGTTATAGTCAAGCTTCTCATACCCAAATGTGTAAAAGATATCCGATTTTTTTAGGATACACCAGATTCTATCATAGGTTCATTAAGGACTTTAACAAGATTTCTAGACTCTTAAATAATCTTATATCTAAGGATGTATCCTTTATCTTTAATGACGGATGTCTTACCGCATGGGAGAAACTAAAAATGGAACTTATCTTTGCACCAATAATTTATGTCCCGGAATAGTCCAAACCATTTGAGATCATATGCGATGCTTTCAGTTTTGCCATAGGTGTTGTCTTAGAACGACGTATCGATAACAAGTAGCATGTGATATACTATTCAAGTAAGACTCTTAATGATGCTCAATTAAATTATACTACAACCGAGAAAGAGTTCTTGGCTGTAGTGTTTGCATTGGATAAATTTTGTCCATACCCACTTAGGACCAAAACTATCATATTCACTGACTATTCTACACTTTGATACCTAATGCTTAAGAAGGATGTGAAGGCCCGACTCATTTGTTGGATCCTTTTTCAAGAGTTTGATCTCAAAATTCAAGATAAAAAGGGTATCGAAAATAATATCGTCATCGATCATCTCTCACGTTTTCCAGACACACCTTCCAACAAGTTGCCAATCAATGATGATTTCCTTGATGAACAACTGTTAGCAACTGATCGTGATAAATCATGCACGAAAAGTGTATATTTTAAAATCAGAAGTTAAGAGTGCATGCTTTGGTTTTCTTGATCCTTCTATTATAGCATGATGGCTATATGGGTCGAATCTACAGGGACGGGAGGCGATAGAAGTTTAACCAATCGATTCACGTGTGTGTTAACGGTTCTTCAATATTTCAAAGAATCAAAAAAAAAGGAAACAAAAAGTGAAAAAAGAAGTTACAGTGAAAATGAAGAAGGGGAAAAACATAGAAGAAATGGTTGTAAATTTTGATTTTTTAAACAAGAGAAAAACGAAAGAAAACTCATGGATACTAACTACTAATGGCTCTACTAACATGTTAACCTATTAGTGATAGTTGTCTCACATGGATCCTTACCCATCACTAGTCCTTAGCTTCAAGAGCTTTTCAAAGTATGACCCATAAGATTACTCTTCACATCTAAACTCAATAAAAAAGTGCAAGCTACAATTAAAACATCAAAGCTACACTAGAGCAAACATGAAATAAAGTAATGTTAGCTTATTAGAGAATTAGATGTTAGAGTGTTAGAATCCATCATCTTGAGCCATCAATGGCTCTTACAAGAGCAAGGCCAATTAGAAGCTATTAGATTCATGTGGATTATCAAGTAAGGAGTTAGTAAGTTAGTGATTATAATTAGTTATCATGAGAAAAAATTAGCTAAGCATGTAAAAGGTTAGAGAAGAAAATAAGTAGAGATAAAGGAGGAATCTTTCATAGAATGTCACCCTCCATTACAATAACTCTCACTTTCATCCTATGAATCACTCTTAGAACTTTTACAAGATCGAAAAGAAAAGAAAATACAAAAAAAGAAAGAAAAATAACTAAACTACACTAAAAGGAGAAAACCTACACTACAGCTCTCCCCATCTGAAATCTGCTCAACACTGCCCTATTTATAGAACACAAGGGGCTCTGGATGGTGAGACGAGGCCACGTGTCAAAGATCGACGCGTAGCTCGACCATATGCGGCGTTTTCGCGGCATTTATGGCGAAAACGCGGCCATATCCTGGTCGCTCGTGCAGCGCCGAAGCATGCAACGTGGTACAGGTATGGGCACCTGTACAACCAGTTATTTTGTAAATTTTTGCTACTAGAATTAGCAGATTGGGCTTCAAAGTCTTGAGCTTTTTCTAGGCTCTAAAAATCACCAAATAAATTAGAGTTTGAGCTTCTTCTTCACTTCAAACCATGGGCCTAAAAACACACAAGAAAGCCATTATTAATAGAATTTAATTTAGAATAAATGTGAAGATGTGGTATGAAATATGCATATTTGGAGATTAATCACACCCCTACTGCTTGTCCCGAGCAAAACGAAAAAACTAATAATTAAGAAAATTATCATACTACTTTCGCAGGTGACGCGATTGCATTGAGAGTGTGCAACAAGCCTTTAAACCTCTGAGTTTTTCATAGAGGACAGCGGATTACACCCACAAAATCTATAATGAAAGAAACCAAATGTTAGTGTTTTGAAAACGCATTTTGAAATAGAGCTGTATTTTGAAATATTTTTGCAAAATTTAAGTGATCCAAGGTCATAGGTTAATCAGAAATTATTCTTCCTTAAACTAAGTCTAGATACAAGATCTTATTATAAATTAAAGGTAAGAATTTTAAAATTGAATTGATTCTTTGATCTTTCATGAAACTCTTAGATAGTATGCACTTTGTGAATAGTGAAGATTTTTGAGATATCAACTCTAACTTTTATGCTATTTTTTTGTGTGTATATGTATATTTTTTCTTCTCTTAGTTTCTTTAGGTGTTCTAGTTTACCCGGGTAGTGAGCTTTTAGCCGGTGACTTTCAAATCAGATGGCTTTAAGGCACCAGATGAGAAAATAATTCTTGGGCTTAAGGATTCGAGTAAATAAGGCTATAAAACTAAGGGAGATTATTTTGTTTTTATCTACCTTTTTAGGCGTGAATAATCATGCTTCGAGGCATAATTATCCAGCTTTGATAAGTGATTTATATATATTTTTATTATTAATAATATTATTATTATTTTATAGCATTTTCAGTCTTTGTTTCAATTCCAAAAATTGTGTAAGTGTCAAGTGCATATCTAAGGCAAAAAATTTAAAATCAAATTATCTTTCCAATCTTACTTCCTTATCCTAACATTTAAACATAATCTATTATTTTGATTTGGTTTAAGAATTCATAATTTAGGTTTTCCTAATTCCTAACATAATCTTAACTTTCTTAAAAATAAATCAAAATTATTTCACTTATTTCAAAAAATTTTGTAAAAGAAAAGAAAATGATTTCTATACAAAATAAAAAAAATCTAAAAATTACCTAAAAAGAAGTGTAAAAGAAAGAAAATCTAAAACACACTATATTAGTAAACCATCCCCCACACGTATCTTATGTATTGTTCTTAATGCATCATGAATGTGTATATGCATGAAACAAATAGGAAAGAAAATATTATCTTAGGGTGGTAGTTCCGGTGGTGGTCTGATTGGCCCATAAAAAGTGACTCAATTCAAAGATTATGGAGTTCGAAGGAACACATCGTTGGCCTCTCTAATATAACCTATTAAAAAAATGATTAAGTGGATGTTCTTATTTAAAAAATTATCCCATCAAATTTTCAATTTTTAAAAACATTTCTTGAGTCATTTTGCTCAACACTTTTGTCCGATAATAGAGTGTCATTATTGAAGATGATTGATTTGGGCTCAAACGGAGCAGGAATAAATACCGACTCGAGAATTTGACTTAGATCAAGTCGAGATTCAAAAGTAGAAGTCAAAATTTGTTCAAAAATGGGATTCAAACCAAAAAATTAATGTTCACACTCTTTCCCCATCAATGAAGTGTGATTGTAAGATATTGGTGATTCAATTTCATGATGAACTGGTTCTTTGGAATATGAAAATAATCTGATAAAGATACCTGAGTCATTATTGAATCAAAAAGTGAAACGAAATTACAAGCTGGGACATCAAGATAACATTCATGCTCTAGTTCAATTTCGAGAAAATGATAACTTGCCAAAATGTCAAGGTGGTTCTCAAATTTTTGGGTAAGTTCAAATAGATGGGATGAACTTGAATCTTGAATTTCAAAACAATTGAAACTTGGGTTACATCAATAAGGTAAAGGATATCGAAATCTGTTAACAATTGACAAGGTAGAGTTTTCTCATTCTTATATGCCACTGTGTTGGCCAATTGACTCTCTTGTGCGTGGATTGACTGGGTAACCACATTTTGAGTCTGAATCATATATTCTATACTCTGTACAATCGTTTCTTTTTGAGAAGGTGAGTATGGAGTTTGGTTTTGGAAATTGTGGTGCAATTGTGAGTCTATCAGATTGTGAGATTATCGTTCAGACTCACGCAAGAGTTTCATACCCAATTCCAGGACTAATGGTTGTTCATTTTGAATCAGTGAAACTGAAAAAGATGAGTATGACTCTTGAAAATTTAGTTGAAATGATGAGTCTAACATGTTTTAAAATTATTATTTAGATTCATGAAAGAATTCCATACTCCTTTCTAACTCAGATTTTTCTTCAATTGGATGTTCTAGAAAAGGAGTATATGAAGTTTGATGTGGGAAAGATTGTGAATTGAGCAAGTTATGGATTTGTTCTTGGGACTCAAGCATGGTTTCTATACTTTTTTCTATCTAAGATTTTTTTTCAGTTGGTGGAACAAGAAAAGGAATATATGAAGCAATTGGGAAATGAATTTTGTGGATTAGGTGTTTGAAAATTTGTCTCGGGAGAAGTGGATCCCCATGGACTCTGTGAAGAGTGAAAATTATTTTGAAAATTATGGTCATAGGATTAGGAGTATGGGTCATATTGAGTCGGATAAACATAATCCAGCCTATATGATTGGTTCTTATTGTACATGGACGGGTTGGAGTTATCTGAGTCAAATGAGGTGGGGTGAAAAATGGATTCATTTGATTGAAAATTTTTTGGTTATATTCCATTTTATCACAATAATCACAAACAAAAAGAAAAAACAAGCAAACAAACAAATAAAAGAAAAAAATAAAAATTTAAAAATAAACCTATACTAGGGTTGACCTAGATTTAGACAATCCTAACTGGTTAGACTGTCCACGAGAGATATATTACAGCAATTTGATCACAAATTAATGGCCAGGCAGGGGCAAGACCAGTGGGAGATATCCGTACCTAAGCAACGGGTCTAATTATGTCAAATTACTGTTCTTTGAGGTTTCGCCTCTCAATCCCCAACCTTTGACACCAATTTGACAAGAGTCAAATTCTAACAACTTCTTCCTTAGGTCAATCTCCTAAATAAGTCCGAGATGTCCCTAGGGGCCAATGTCTAGCAAATTTTATTTAGGCTTAGGTTGTGTGAGCGGGGAGGTAGATTTTGGGTTAAGGGAGGGTAATGACGTTCTCACCTTATCTTATGTTGGGTTATGCCCTTATACTTTATTTTTCTTTCTTTATGGATTTTGTAGGTGTAATTCACTGAAAAATCTCACGAGACAAAACTCGTCCTTTAGGAGTAATCTAGAGATTTAAAGGCTTGATGCACATGCTAAGTGCAATCGTGATTTCTATGAAAGTGAGTTAGATTAGATTATCTTTACTTTACTTTTTGTTTTGCTCGAGGACGACCAAAAGATAGGTGTGAGGGAGTGATTGTAAGCGTATATTGCAGATCTATTACTATATTCTCACAATTATTATGTAATAAATCATGCTAATTAAATTGTCTTAATATTTAATTTGTGCGATGCAGAGTAATGGAGAAAAAGTGGATAATCTCAGATCTAGTTCAGTTAAAATTAGATTTTAAGGATTAATTCAGTTATGAGCTGAAATATCAACAAGGATATTGTTGAATTTAGAGCTCAAACTGAAAATCTGTATGAAGATAAAAGCATATTAAAGATCAACAGACCACGCTGCCTCCTGATCTGGCCCATTGGCAGATTCCTGCCACAGAAACGTGCCTTCTATTATAATGTTTGGGGGGAGCGTTTGCTCCCTCTATCCTCGTATGCATCTCCTCTCCCCATTTTGGTTATAAATACTGCACAATTCCAAGGAAGACAGGTACCACTCTAGTAGAGAGTTAAGTTTAGGTTTTTTTTCTAATTTAGCTTAATTTTTCTTTTTCTTTTCAAATGTAATTTTCTGTTTTATTTTTAGCTTGGTTTAGAGAGAGTTTTATAAGAGAAGGAGAAAAAAATTGTATTTAGAGTGACTGTCACGGCCCGCTTCCTAAAATACGGAGTACGGATACATGAAGATTATCAGCAAATACTCACGAAGAGGAAAACCTCTTCTGTGAATACCTTACGTTGTAGTAATGGAGGCAAATTCTCGCACACATATACAAAAAGACAACCAGAAGTTTCATTTTCACATAAAAGGTATACCTCTACAAAAGTCTTTGTCTGGATACAAGATTTGAAACATAACGAAGCAAAAATAAAATAAGATACAACTTTGGCATCGGGACAACATAACAAGACAAAATGCCAAAATACATAAGACAAGAAATGTCGGACTCATTCCTGGTAGTCTTCCTGGTTTTCTTCGAACAGTGGCTCTTAGTCTCCTCAAGCTCTGATGTTGAAATATCAAGGTCCATCAGAAGCATACCAGCAAGTGCACACACGAAAAGAGAAAATAATAATATGGAAATGTGAAAATAAAGGGAAATATAAGTAGAGCACTGGAATCAATGAATAATAAATCTGACGGCAATATAAACTGACACATAAGTTACAAGCGAGAGAAACAGAACACTAGATCCTATGAAATATGGTCATGTATGTATACTATGATATGTATATAATAAGCATGAAGCCTTCTGGATGAGTAATATCATATATCATAATCATCAGGTCACAAGATTACAAGATCACAAGTTAAGAACAATATAGCAAGTCTAAAAACATTATGTCATCAAGATTATCCATGTCACAAATGATAATTCTAAGTCTTGTATGTTTTATTATCCTAACTAATGCAGTCATCCTATGCCTCATCCCACAAGACAACTACATATCAAACAAGTGATGTGTTAATGGACTCTGATAGCAGGGAGAAATAATTCACTGTACTCAGAAACATGTAACATGTAATAACAGGAGCGCGCATAAATAACAAGGTCACGTATGGCATCCAAACCCACAAGGGGTCGCCCTTCCATGCACACCTTCCTAAATTTCTCCTACTATAGTCTCCCCCAGTAACCCCGGCTTAGTTAATTTTATTAATCAATGTAAATGCAAGATAATGTGCAACTCAGCGTGACAGGATTAGGGATCAGTATCAAGAGTATCAGTGTCAAATAGTGATTACAATACATATCAAAATTTAAGAAAAAATAAAAATGGTGACAACATCAAGTGACAAATGCATAATAGTATAAGTGATGCCAGTGTATTAGGATATAGACATAATTATAAAATAGTAATCATGACATATGGTGGCGTCAACTTACTTCTACAATATTTACTAATTTATGGTTATACTTGAATGATCATTTATGTAACAAACATGGTATACATACCTGTCTTACAATATACATGATCAGAGAAGGATATGGGAATCGAGATCGGAAAGGAATTTACAAACTAACAAAGGAACACAGAGGAGAGAGTATGTGTACTTGCTTGATGTCGTTTGAATCTGAATTTCCACAACTGCAACCAGTTCTAGGTAAAATTCACAGTCTAAATATTGCATGAATTAATTAGATACTTGACATATTATTTATTCAGTGATAAGTTGAATGAGCATATAATTTTTATTATTTATTATAATTTTGGTTGGTTAATATTTCCAAATACTTTAATTTCTAAATTTCTATCAACCATTTAAAAATATAATTTCGTGATAAAATACATGCATAAACTAATAAATTGATGTATAATGTTTACATATTATTTAATTATGAATTTTATTTTTTTGTGATATTTAAAAATTTATTGGCATTTTTAAATAAATGATCAATAAATAATAATTACAAAGAATATTTAATTTCATGTTATTCTACGTAATATTATATTCAAAATAATTTTATAAATTTCCAAATTTAGTTTGTGATTTTCTGTGAATTTTCTGGAATTTTCTGAATTTTTCTGTATTAAAATAAGCCTAAAATTCAATAAAAGATTTAATGGGTCTGTTTGCTACAGTAATGAGTCTACTACAATAATGGGTATGGGTATGGGTTTGCTACAGTAAAATTCTACAATAGTTTTTCTACATATTTTATTATATTTTATTTATTTATTTTCTTTTTCTTTTTCTTTCTTTTTCCTTTTTTCTTTCTTTTTTCCTTTTTCTTTTTCTTTTTTTATTGGGCCAGTTTCGATTCTGTAAAACAGCCCGAACCCGAGTATAAAACAGACCCAGGCTGTAACGCCCCGATTCGAAGGGTACGGAGACGTTACTGCGACGTATATACGCAGGTCAGAAATACCCTCACGTATATACGCTAAGCATCAGTACAAGCAGGAATCAGAGTACGGAAGCACAGTGGTAATAAACAATCCATCAATAATAATACCAGTACATAGTTATCACAAGACATGATATAATATCTGAAGAATGTATGATCACTAAGAAGCACTAAAGCAGGATGTACACTATAAAATACAGGAAAGTACTCACGAGTGTCAAGATGAAAATCTCGCGAGCCGATCATGAGGAGAGGCTGGAAGAAGGAGGGTCCAGATAGGTAACTGCTAATCCACGCTCCCGCTGCACCACTCTGATCTACTACAATAAGGCCGTCACGGTCCAGACTCCAGGATCTGGACATGAGGATCCAGGGTTGTTAACAACCCAGCGAGTACAAAGAATAAAGCCAGATGGCGTGCATAACAGGCACACGTGTACATGATCAAGTGATGTGGTCCAGGCATGCAGGTACAGGAAATGACAAGTAATATAAGAAAAATGACAGTAAATCCGAGATCAAGTAAATGCATATATATCAATAAGTCTGAATCGAAAAACATGCATGAAAAACGGTATAGAGAGTATAGGTACACATAATCATGCGACAAAATATGGCAACATGTGATAAATACACTAAACACGCGATAAATAAGTATGAACAATTCTAGTTGTATAAACTCGGATTATGGATCACGGGGAGATACGTCAAGGGGATAATCCAAACAAGGAAACCCTCATCTATATACCACATATCCGATGTCACCATCATCTGAAATCATACAACTTGAGTTGCCTCAGGGTAACAGAACTAGAGTGTGTCTGGAGTAACCATAGTATCACAGTGGTTATGTGTTATAAAATAGGGTGTCAACTCAGAGCATAATACTGTAACTGGAGAATATACAGGTGTTGCATTATAATTGATCCAATAATAATAATTAGTACCGTTTGATATTTTAATCGCCTCCCTACCAGCGCCTCACATCACCGATAGTCCATACTAGAGTTCGCACTATGTAGAACTTATCCGGGTCTGTATGTGAGTATCAGGACCCGAACAAAGGAGAGACCAAATATCACACGTTCCTAATATTATTACTGTTTCTTATGTTTTTATGTTATTCTCGTCCCTTTCCCACCGGCGTCCCACAACACCGACAGTTCACGCTGGAGCCCGCACTTCCAGTAGAACTCATCCGAACTCCGATACGCGAGTACCATTATTCGAATAGGGGAGAAACCAAATAACACATGGTCCAAGAGTTATCATTATACAGGTATGTGTGTGTGTATGTTAATGGCACTGAGGATGCTTATCACACTAACACCAAGCGGTACAGGCAGGAGGGAGAAAGTAGACCTTCGGATTCAAGAGGTGGCCCCCATAGATTCAAGAGGTGGCCCCCACCACGTGTGTGGTGTGGCACTTTGCTCCATGTGGCACTTTGCTCTGAGGGTTGATACAGGAGGTAGCCCCACAGATTCAAGAGGTGGCCCCCACAGATTCAAGAGGTGGCCCCCACCACGTGTGTGGTGTGGCACTTTGCTCTGTGTGGCACTTTGCTCTGTGTGGGAATGGATTCTAGAGGTGGCCCCCACGGATTCAAGAGGTGGCCCCCACCACGTGTGTGATGTGGCACTTTGCTCCGTGTGGCACTTAGTTCCATTCAGGAACCGCCGGACGCTAGCACGATTGTGGGATACATCCTCGTCATCCCGACACCAGGCATGCTTTGCCGGACGCCGGAATGACTGTGCTATTAACATGAGTATGAGTACAGGAGATACAGGAGTACAGGAGTACAGAAATACAAGAGTACAGGAGATACATGAGTCAGGAGTTACAGGAATACCAGATGTCTGGTAATAATATAATAATCATGCATATGCCAGGTAATACAGGAGTCAGGTGCTAGGTATCAGGTGTTATATATCATGTGGCAAATATAGCATGTCAAATACCGGTGTCATATATCAAGTATCAAATATAGTATGGCAAGTACCGATATCCGGTATCATGTGTCAAATATAGCATGGCAAGTACTGGTGTCAGATATCATGGGTCAAATATAGCATGGCAAGTACCGGTGACCGGTATCATGGGTCAAATATAGCATGGCAAGTACCGGTGTCCGGTATCAGGGTCAGGTACAGCATGGCAAGTACTGGTGTTATATATCATGTATCAACTATAGCATGGCAAGTACTAGTGTTATATATCATGTATCAACTATAGCATGGCAAGTAACGGTATCATATATCATGTGTCAAATATAGCAAGGCAAATACCAGTGTCAGGTATCATATGTCAAATATAGCATGGTAAGTACTGGTGTCAAGTATCAGGGTCAGGTATAGCATGGCAAGTATCGGGGTCAGATATCAAGTGTCAAGTATAGCATGGCAAGCACCGGTGGTCCAGTATCATGTGCAAATATAGCATGGCAAACATCGGTGTAACATATCAGTGTCAGTGTTATACAATCAACTCCCATATCATGTATAAGAGCAGGATAACAGTTGTTAGACATGGAAAATGGAATATCAAAAGGACTGTACTCGCATAATGATAAAATAGATGCTTGTTAAAAAGAACTGTACTCGCCTCAATATCGGAAAATCGTAAGAAATCCCGAAACACCAGAAATCCGTGCACAAGACCAATCCATATTAAAATATATTTATTATTATTATTAAAGAGAGAAAGAGAAGAGGGATTTTTAGAGAGAGAAAGTTTAGAGAGAGAAAGAGAGATTCCTAGAGAGAGAAAGTGTAAAGAGAAAGAGGGATTTCTAGAGAGAGAACCTAGAGAGAGAAAGAGGGATTTTTAGAGAGAGAAAACCTAGAGAGAGATTAGAGAGAGACTAGAGAGAGAAAGCCTAGAGAGAGGTAGAGAGGGGACATCTAGAGAGAGAAAGAGATGAGAGAGAAAGAGAGAGGAGGAGAGAGAAATTCTGGAGAGAGAGAGAGAATTGCAGTTAGAGAGATGAGAGAGAGAGAGAGAGTGTGTGTTGGGGCTGCTCACGCAGCCCCTGATCAAGAGGGGCCCACGGCCCAGGGAGGCCTGGCCGGTCCTCTGCCGCCAGGAAGCCGGCCGACGGCGGCCCTGGCCGCCGGCAGCGCTCAACAGGGAAAGGGGAGAGAGAGAATGGGGGGCTGTCGCCCCCTTGCTCACGCCAGCCCAGGCTCTGGCCTAGGCTGGTTCGGCCGCTCCCTGGCTGCGGCCAGGGAGGCGCGAGGAGCTGCGTCGGCCGCCGTGGCTGGCGCAGGCAGGGTGGCCTCCGGCCACCCCAAAAGAGAGGGAGAGAGAGGGAGAAGGGAGGGGGCTGCTGCCCCCTCCAAGCCCGCGCACAGGGGGCCAGGAGGCCCCCTGGCCGCGCCCAGGCCGCCGGCGTCGCGCCGGCGGCAGTCAGCTCCCCACCAGGGCGCCGAAAGGAGGAGGAGGTCGGCGGTCGGCGATCGTGGGCGCCAGCAGAAGAGAGGGAGAAGAAAAGAAAAAAGAAGAAAAGAAAAAGAAAAAAGAAAAAGAAAAAGGAAATGAATGATAAAAAAGGGGAAAGATAGTTATTTAAAAGGAAAAAAAGTTGATGGGATTGGTGATGGGATGTGATATGATGGGAGAGGAGTGATGGCTGTGTCAGGGTTGACTTTGGAAAGGGGAAAGAGAAAAGAAATGGAGAAAGAGAAGAGAAAGAATAATATTATTAAAATAGGGTAAAAATTTGACTATTTCAGAATCGCTCCGAAAAATTCTCAAAAATAGAAAATAATATTTTAAGATGTCTGGTGAAATCGAATTCGAGAAATTCAATATAGATTTCAAATTAAAATCCTAGAATCTTCTGGCAGTACTGGTCGACACCAAAACCGGTGGATTTTCGATAAATTCGGAAAAATCTCAAAAAAATGAATTTAGATAGAAAATAAAATTATGAGGAGTAACGTGAAAGCCATTTTGAAAATCCAATCCCATTTGAAAATTAAAAATCTGGGAATCAGTCAGCGATGTCAATCGACACCGGTTTTGGAGATTTTGCAAATAATTCTGAAAAATTTCAGAAAATCATGAAAAATCTAAAATATTGAAAAATGATGTTTGAAACTGAAATCGGTCAAATCGGGTTACCAGAAATGCCAATTCGAGCAATGCACTAGGTTCGGGCCCCCGTTTAGACTAGGGCTGACTCCGAGTCCACGAATATAAATCCAATAGAAAACAATCATACCAATAATCATAAAACAAAAACAAATATAAGATAAATCAAAAAAATATGTTAGAAAAATCAGAATACGTATCTACGTACGTATTCTAGGAACGGGGTGTTACATCCATCCACCTTACAAAAATTTCGTCCTCGAAATTTTCGATAAGGGGAAGATGAACACAGAAGGAATAGGAATGAGGATTTATACCAATCAAGTTATGAGTAACTGAGGGTAATTCCCACCAATCGACTGAATGATAACTCAAGACTGAGACATTTCTGCACTTCTGCCATATATATCCTCTGACGGTGCCATAATAATACTGACCTGATGTCTGCTCTTTCAGACTGCGAAGCAAAGCTGATAAACCCATAAAAATCCATAGTGCTGAAAGCTATGATATAAAATCTCTGGAAATCCATAGAAATCCATAATATAATATAAAGTCCCGCATGGCATGAAGCTGTCCTTGACAAAGAATCTATAGTAGAATTACCGATACTGCATACACACTATTTCTCCAGAATACCGAAGATAAATAAAACCCAGATAATACTGAGCATGAATAAAGAAGACAAATAATTAAGAATTCCTGAATACTGGCATTGCAATCTCTGAAAGGCATAACCGAGAATATAGAATAACCATAAAGAATTCTGAATACTGACTTCTGAATGATAACCTGACTATAATGAAACATTAAAGAATGCTCAATCTATGCAAGGTTGGCCGATTGGATCGTTCATACAGATCATGGCAATAACTCAGATACAGCGAGAAAACCCTGTACATCGGATCCATGAAAACATGCAAGGCAGAAGAAGTCCAAGGAACGGCTAGAATGCTAAGCACTGAAGGACTAGCCACAGACGGAACCAAGCCTAGGTAAGGCCATCGTGTAACACATCTCAAGCGTTAAGCATTAGGGTGCAGCGGAGCTAACGCTCTGCGAGGCTCGCACTTGGCGGAGCTCACGCAGCGAAGCCAGCGCGTAACACAACGCTAAATGCTAAGCACCAGGGTGCAGCGAAGCCCACCCCGGTTAAGTCCACGTGTGACTAGAACACAACCCTCGCTTCGGCGAGGCTAGCGGGGTTCGTAGTCCATCAAATCAATAAAAACTGCCAGAAATTGGTGGCTCTGAGAACGCAATCAAGAATCACAATAACCGAAACGAGTCCCGAAGGCTGTCTCCATAACTCTGTTTGGCAGAAGCCCTGAATCTGAAATATTGTTCCATACCGATGTTCCTCATGTAATGATACGGTCTGTCTGATTATATAAGTGATGACTACCCCACTTGCTGTGCTGATTCCTGTAATATACCATAAGTACAAGAATAGAATGCGAGGCTGAAGGACCATCCAATATAAGACCAGGTGATGCACCAGAGTCAAAGAATACCAGAACATAATGATAGCGAACCGCGTCTGTCTTGCTGCTACCCTACCAGTCTATCCATATCTTGAGTTGGTATAAGGATGACAGGAATTGGAAATGAAAAAAAGGATGGAAGAGATTCCAAGAATCAAGAGAAGGACGATCAAGAGGGAATAAATAACTTTGTACTTGCAGTTGGATTGTATAACCACGACTCATGCTTTCCAGTTGCAAATTTCTTTTACCATAAATTTGCTGACTGGTTGTACCGAGGATGTGAGAGCCTAGGCTCTGATACCACCCTGTAACGCCCCGATCCGGAGGGTATAGAGACGTTACTGACGACGTATATAAGTGGTCAGAAATACCCTCACGTATATACGCTAAGCATCAGTACAGGAAGGAATCAGAGTACGGAAGCACAGTGGTAATAAACAATCCATCAATAATAACACCAGTACATAGTTATCACAAGACATGATATAATATCTGAAGAATGTATGATCACTAAGAAGCACTAAAGCAGGATGTACACTATAAATACAGGAAAGTACTCACGAGTGGCAAGATGAAAATCTCGCGAGCCGATCATGAGGAGAGGCTAGAAGAAGGAGGGTCCTGATAGGTAAATGCTAATCCATGCTCCCGCTGCGCCACTCTGATCTACTACAACAAGGCCGTCACGGTCCAGACTCCAGGATCTGGACATGAGGATCTAGGGTTGTTAACAACCCCAGCGAGTACAAAGAATAAAGCCAGATGGCGTGCATAACAGGCACACGTGTACATGATCAAGTGATGTAGTCCAGGCATGCAGGTACAGGAAAATAACAAGTAATATAAGAAAAATGACAGTAAATCCGAGATCAAGTAATGCATATATATCAATAAGTCTGAATCGGAAAACATGCATGGAAAAACAGTATAGAGAGTATAGGTACACATAATCATGCGACAAAATATGGAAACATGTGATAAATACACTAAACACGCGATAAATAAGTATGAACAATTCTAGTTGTATAAACTCGGATTATAGATTCAC